>CM076570.1:847084247-847224016 GCA_034641835.2 Pinus albicaulis
GAGTAGTAGAGTAGAATTGTGTCTCTTGATTTAGATTAAATTTCTTGAGCGATTGCAATTATATCACCATATTTCTACATTAAGCTTGAATTTATCAATAAATTTTCCAAGAGAGTTACCAATTGTAACTAGGGCCTCATCACTCTATTGAAGAAGAGGCATGTGAGGAAGACGAACCTAGACTGGCACAACTGAGGACACATCCACTTCTAGGTCAAATTATAAAGTCCAATGAGTTATGTATGTGTTTCCCAACCCCATGGAATAGGGTCTATTGTGAAAAATCAAATCTCTCACTTTTTTTTTTTCAAACAAGAAGGCATAGAGTCCTCAACCACAAAATAATGAAAGAGATGAACTTGAACAACAACCTTCCAATTCTTCACTCTCCACAAGTCTATTGATATTAGAATTGGCCATGGTCCAATAAATTTCCCTACTAAACCATGTTCCACCAAAGCAAAGGCTTTAGGATAGAAATTGCATGGGGTGATTCACCATAGGGTTATCAAGAGTTTTCTCAACAAAACATAACATAATGGATTTGAGCATAGGGAAAGTCTGAACAGAAGAAGCAAGGACCTTGAAGGCTATCGCCTTAAAAGAGAGGGACGCAAGAAGAATTCACACTCCTTTCCCTCTTAGATCTTTCTCTAAAAGGGATGAATCAACAAGAGAAAAAGTCATGGGTAAAAAAGAAAATGAACTATGGTTTAAAAATGACATGTTCCTGAGTATAAAATTGCAGTATATTAAAATTAAATTAGGCATCTCATCTATAATTCCCTATAACAACATTTAAATTTTTTTAATAAAACAAATAAAAAACAATATCATAAATAAATTAACATATATGTACACTAATTTAAAAGTTTTTAAATTATAATTTTCCTTGATTTTATGTTAACCAATTTTAAAATGAAAATAAAAATGAATCCATACGTAAATCAAAGAAAAAGGTTTTACGTGAATCTTCACACGAAATTCATACCCAAACTTAGGGCCCGTTAAATAAATAGAAAAAAATAACAAAATATGTAAAGAGCTCGAAAAGAAAAAGTGGCGTGAATGACCTTTATTTAATTTCTGTTTGAGCAGTTGGGTTTTCTTGGCGGAAGATCAACGTGCATTGCAACAGTTCTGAGTTATAATTCTGAGTTATCGATCTTAGTTTTGGGCAACAACCATTCTCAATATAGTTGTTTGAGCTATCTTAGTTAGAGTTGTAAAGATGTTGGCAGTAGCTCGGAAGGATGAAAATAAAGAGAAGGCTTTGAAAAATCACATGGGTTATCCCAAAAAAGGCAAAGATTGTGCATTTACACTTCTCAGCTCTCATATCTCTCATACCCAGTAAGTATCCATACACATCCTAATGCTATTCATGTCCGTCTTTACGACATTAAGTGAAGTCAACCTCATCATGATCATGTCTGAAAATTTCCTTGCCTGTATTTTACCCTAAAATTTTCAGGATGTGGATAGTTCCTTTGTTTGAATCAGGGCTCTTTTTTGTTTTGATGGGTGTGTTTGTTAGTTATTGAGATTTGATTTTTTCCTCTAATGTTGTATAAGAATAGTTGTATTTTCCTGAAGCCTCTGTTGCAAACCGATACATACGGTTTTGCATAGATTCATAGAAGTTTCTCATAGTTTGTAGATGCCCTCGTGGCAGAACCCTGTATCATCGAAATTCATGTAATCAGAATCTTATTTATACAGGTTGGCTCTACTCATCATAGCTCCTCATTTTCAAAATTCTAAAATTCCATAATACTTGCAAATCTTTACAAAACAGAGAAATGGCCATTTTAACGAGAGACTCATAGTCTCTACTGAAAACATTGTGTGTATAACCCAGGGGGAAGAGCCATTATGTGGGCCATAGGGATAGATCTCATACGATTATGAGTATCTCTCTTCTCCCATGGCTCCTACCACTGGTCTGCCATCATCAGGTAGCGGTTAGGCTTTCAGGATGGACAAGTCACCCTGCAGTTTCCCTAGAATGGAACTATCAATGCCTTTGCCAATAGAGAGTTTCTGGAGTTGGCTACAGATGTTACATAGGTCAATATTCATATTTTTTCTCTGCTCATCCATCTTTAATTCCAGGTCGCTCGTATCTTCTTTTTTAGATTTTGATAACAGTTCCAGCTTGAGCTCAATGTTTTGCATACCCAGAATTACCTAATCCCATTTTTCTCTGTTTAGCTCCATTTTTTTCCAATATTGATTCCACTAGTTTTAACTTATTTATCCATAGCTTGTAGGCATGAGTCTACATTTTTCCATAGAGGTTTTATTTCCTCCTGGAGTTGTTCCAGGGTAGGGGCAGGCATCTTCTGTTTTCTCCCCCTGCAAGCAAAAAGGGGGCTAGTCTCTGTGGAACTTATCAAGTGCATACTCATGTGCGTCTCCTTCAGATGAGAGTGAGGAATATGAAGGAGATAGGGTTGATTGGGATAAGGGCAGGGTTGTCCTGTTGGGGGGTTGGATGGGGGGGGGGGGGGGGGTGTGGGGTGACAGAGGGAAGGTACCTCCATGCCTTTTGCTAGATTTCCTCAATCTAGGTGACATCGTCAAGGTTCACGTCAGTTTATTTATTTTGGTGATGTTGTTGATAAATTGATTCGACCTATCCTCCCATCCCTTTGAATTTGTGATTGTGTAGTTTGATTTGGATGAGAACAGAATTTTGCAGCGACTTCTTGATTTTCTTACCTAGTTTGCTATTTCTGTTAGTTGATTTTCTGGCATGGTTGAAGCCAAGGTATCATTCTTATAGGATATTTTTGATCCATTCAATTCACAACCGATACAAACTTGTTGCCTTCTTTTTCAGGATATTAGTCAAGAGGTTTGAGTCCCTTTGATTTCTACTGATGTCGTAATTTTGGGTTGTGCACCACATAAAACCCCCTTGGCTAGGGTCACAACCTTTGTTTGGTTATTTGAGGTTTTGAAAATATATCTAAAATATGTGAACTTGATTTATCCTTTTTTTTTTCCTGATTACTCCACTGCTTTGTACTTCACTTGGATTACCACTTTTGGCTCCATCAAAATTGAGCTTGTAACTTTTAGTTTCTGCTGGGCCCAAGGTGGCTTTAAGGGTAGCTATAGTCCTAATCTATACCCATCAAGGGTATAGATTATGTCTTAATCCATTATTTATTATTAATTTATTTTCGTTTCTTTGCATTTTTTGTATGAACCTCGAAAAATCTAGAGGTCGTTAGTTATTACTAGTATAACTACCTGGAAAATGATTTTTTGAAAGCACATTAGCTATTGATTCTAATGATGCCATCTTGAGAGATATTCTTCATAGATATTCTTGCTACAAAGCTCTTAAGACACATTGATATTCTCCATAAATAAATCCTTCATTAAAAGCAAGGCATCTACACATATGTATAGTGAGAAAGGGGATTTTTCCTAATTTTTATACTTACAATATTTTCATAAGAGTGTTGCCTATCTACCAAGGTGGACATAGCTTTGGGGTTCTTTTAGGATATGAGGAATAGGAAATGAAACCTGGATATTTTTATATACAATACTCTGTTTGATGTGCTCTGTAGAAATGGTAGCAAGGTGCATATAAGTTGTGGAATGGGAACAAGTAAGACGAGCCCTGGTGTTGTGCCCAATGTTGTGGCTTATGCTACGATGATTCATGATTTTTTCCAGAAGGATAACTTTGGCAAAGTGTTGCATCCTCTAAATGAGATGGTTGGCTATGGTGTGAGCCCAAATGAGTTTGTGTAATACCATCACTCATGATATTTGTAATGTGAATAAGTTTTAGTAAACACATAAGATTATTCATAAGATGATTCAGGGTAACTTTAAGGTGTATACCTTTACTTGTAATATATTAATGAATGCTTAGTGCAATGCTGGGAATTTAGAAGAGGTTCAATCTTTTCATAAGATTAGAGTTAGTTGTTTGCACCAATTCTGTAACTTATACTGTTATGATTAGGATCATTTATAGCAGAGGAAAGTTTGCTAAGGAAATTGAGATCTTAGATGGTCTATTGTAGAAGGGATTTTTTCTCAAGGAAAAAAATTGTGTATTGTTTAGTTACCACTTATAATTATTTGTTTGCATATCTTTGTTGACATAGGAAAACGAAAAAATCAGAGAAGATTTTTGGGCAGTTAATTAAGTAGAGAATTTAGGATACTTCAACGTTCAAGGTATTGATTCTTGTTCAGTGCAAGAAAGGTACGGTCGAGGTAGGTTTTGAAATCCTTATGATAATGCTGTGGAGGAATCCTAGAATTGTTTCCTGGATAGTGATAGCTACCCTTAGGCAAAGCTTCTTAATGAAGGAAAACCAGCTAGTGTGCAAGGAAAACTTTGTATAGGATTTTGGAATGTGGACATGTGCCCACGAACCCTATTTCCCAGATGTTGATCGATACTATTTTTAGGAATGGAAGAGCTCAAACTGCAAGTAGGGTTATCAAAACTATGAGAAGGATGTGAGACAAGACATTGATTATTCCAGCAAGGTTCTAAATGCACTTATTTTCGAGGGCCTTGGTGATTAATATTTTGAAACATTGAATTATTGTATGAAAAATGCTATCTACCCAACATGTATAAATTCCAAATCACAATTATTTTGCATCCCAGATACTGGTTTATTTCATTTTTCAAAAGGTCTTTTATTTAAATACTAAAAATTATAATATTGTCATGAATGATATTTTTGAAATTGGTAAAACAATTGAGGTATTTTGCCTCTTTTATAGAGTGAAGGACAAGTGCAGGAAAATTTATCTGAGATGCTACTAAAAGTTGGTTATCAACCACTAGAAGGAATGAAAAATAGAAGAGGCTAACTAAATTCAAGGAGATTAAAGAGCGTTGATTGTGAAGACACAAAGGTGATGGAGTAACTTTAGTGGGAGTTATAACTTTGTGAGTGCCTACTATGATTTGTATTTTATAGTGAGTTAATGGCTCACTCAAGATAGAGGCTATTGAATTGAGATGGTTTTGACCAAAAACCGATTCAAATTGGCTGGTTTGAATTGGTCAACCGGGTTTATAACACTCTTTGCACCACCAAGTGATCGAGTTTTCCATGGGTTCATCAACATCACTATTAATCAATTTAATGAAATGTGTTGCTCTTGCTCTATTGTCTTCAAACATAAGCTGATGTTGCCTTCCTGCCAAATCTACCTCATAAAAACTGATACTTTCTTGTTTTTATGGCATATTTATCATCACCATTAAGGCAATTGAAATGACCATATCTCTCATTCCAAATCTTAATTTTTTTTATTGGAACATGTAAAAAATGCTCGTTGCTTTCTTGAAACTCTTCAAATTTGTACATATAGTTGTGGTGTACACTTTTGGCCATAATCTTATCATTCTTGTGTTTGATCAAATGTTGTTTCTTGTCAAAATAATAATGAACTTCTTATCTAAAACCTTGTTGACAAAAAGCAAATTTTCCTTTAGACCAAGTTTACAAAGAATGCCATGCTTTTAATTGCATGACTAGGTTAGGTCATGATTTTAACTGCATGACCTAAAACTCTCATTGGTAAGTATTTTGGTATCACCTAGTCTCACTTTATTTTAACAGTCATCAAGTTTTGAAAAACTTCCTTTTCCTTGATGCTTTATTTTGTAGGTCTGAAAATGAGATACCAAACACATTTAGTGCCACCACTTATTTGTGTGCAACCACGAGAAAATAGTCTATTTCACAACGCAAACACACTAAGTGTTGCTACTTATTTTTGTGCAAGCATGAGAAGATAGTCTATTTTAGTGTCATTCTTGTTTACAGTTTGACTACATTTTGCAAAATTGCTTCTATGCCTATCACCTCTATCATTACTTCTACCTCTACCTCTATTACTTTTCGCTTCATGTATTTATTTAGAAACTACTATTGTTCTATGTGATTATTCTTTCAGTAATAGTTACAATATTTAGGCTTTTTGGTTTTAGAATGACCTTCAGAATCTTGTGCATTACTCTTGAATTTCTATGTCCAATTATTGTACTACCCATACCTCTTTCATTGCAATGAATTCTTTATTCTCCTCTGAACTCTCTATTAGGTCCTTCACCTTTAACCTTCTTCAATCTTTGTTCTTCTTGTAGGAGCAATCATATGGTTCTTCAAATGATAGTACAAATTTTTTGAAAGGGGTACATAACAAGGTTGAAAATTTTGATACATGCTTAATAAAATTGTTACAAATTCTTTATCTTCCATTAAATTTGTTATGAATTCCTTATCTTCAATTATTATTGTAATAGATTATTTATCTTCAATAGTTGTATTAATTGGAAACCATTCATGTCGAAGTTTTTTTTTTATTATCTTTTGAACATGTTGTGGCACTAAATTTGTTTGAGACATTTTTAAATTTAATTATTTTTTTCTTGTTGACAAAAAAGTTCATTTGGTGTTTCATACATACTTCTTAATTCGCATTATCATTCAACACCTCAGTTTGTGGCTCTTATATGTTGAAAAGTATTGTCGTCAACCACAATTTTGAGCATGAGGACACTCTTGTACGTCTTGTAATCATTTTTCATTGGCTTTGGTTTTGGTGATTCTGCCACAATAATCTTCTAGAGGTCACTATAAAACATAGTTCTCTGCATCCTTTGTTTTCTAAGTTAGGTAATTATTTTCCTTTAATTTGTGTGAGTTCTTATCTCATGAAGCATTGAATGCTTGTCATGTATAGTTATATCTCTAGGTATAGTCTTATAAAACTCCAAACTATAGTGTATTGGATTGATCTCAATGAATGGCCTTAGTATCTGTGCTTGTCCTATTGAGGGTGCATTACCATTAATTATGTGTTAAGATTGATCACTATATTCTATAGGGGGATGGGATTTGTTGAATTTTATAAGATGGCCTTATAGGGTCCCTTTAGGATTGCGAGATAGATCACCTCTTTCTATCCTATCTCAAGCATGAAGGGTATTAAGTGCTTGTTAGATAACTATAGTCACAAACTTTCTAGTAGTAGATCTATGAGGCAGTGCTCCCATGTAAGAGAGGACATGATATTTACTTTGCCTTTGGAGACAACTACCATTTACCCTTCTGAAGTAAAATCTTGTGGACCATTGAACATCACTTGTTTTCTCTATTCATTGAAAGATTCATCAACCATGGGTTTTATGAGAGTCATAGTGAAAAATTCTTCATGCTCCCCTAGGATAGCACAGTGGGGCCTTATTTTTTTGAAGTCTAGCAATTGGTCATTTCTTTCATCTGATATTTCACCCTAGCATATGCTATTGCACTTATACTGTTTATTTTTTTCTATGTTTAAATGGACCCAATAGAGCAATCAAAATATTTTCAATGGACAAATTTTTTCCAAGGAAAACTTTATTTGACAGCCCCCTCTTCTTTGAAATATTTGGATGGAGTTCGGGTCAAACACCACCCACAATGTTGTTTGGTAACCCAACTATATTCAGCAGGACTCAAAGATAAGCCAAATTAGAACTGGAGACTTCAAGATGAACCCTACCTAGAAACAATCTGTTAGAACTAATTGGGCTAAAGTACCAGGTGCCTTCATTGGATAGTTATCTCTGCACATGGAAATTTAATGACAAAATTATTTGAATACAATTGCGAGACATATTGAAAGTAAGATTTCTATGAAAGTTCAACTTTTTACCTTATATATTTTAATATTATGTTATGTTTATGCTTGTAGATATGGAGAACCTTACCACAAAGATGTGTTGGAGGCTTGTTAAAAAGGATGGGTATATTGCAATTTGGCAGAAGCCTTTGAATAACGGTTGTTATGTTAACCGAGCCATGGGAGTTGAGCCTCCATTATGTGATATACGTGACGACCTAGATCATGTTTGGTAAGCCACATATCATTAGGAATAATTAGCAATAAATAAGTCAGTAAATATGGCATTAAATAGTGCTGGTAGATTTATGTTATCTAATAAATTAGGGAGTTTCTTTAAACTTTAAATGTCAATTTTTTAAGCTAAAGAGCTTGACCTTCAACCACATCAAACAATGGTATTTCCATTTCACTTTCTTTTTCCTGGTCACTGATGTTGAGGTGAGATTAAAAAAATTATAACTATGTTTAATTTCAGACTAATACGGACATATCATATGTTTTAAGCTCTTAAAAATAGTTAATTTATCTTATTGTACCACTTCTACTTGCAATGGCCAAGGATTGTAAACAAGTTAAGGGTTTTTCATAATCTAATATGTAAATTTTGCAACTAGAAATATCCTTTCATGTTGTCCGTGGATATGTTGGTCTAATTTGATATAATTTTCTTGATGGATTAACCAGGGTTTATTTTAATTTAAGTAGTTATTTTACTATCCTCAGGGTTTTCCTTTATTCTACATATTCCTCACTATGTTTACAACTGCTGCATTTTTAATATTATCATCATGACTCTTGGAGTTAACCTAGTGACAGAAGAATCTGGTGGGAAGGTTTCACATCTTTTTTAGCGCTTGGTGCTGACATCTTTGTTAGTATTTGAAGGCTAAACGCCATTTAGATCAACAGGAAGCCGGACTGGCATATGTGACTTTCTCCTTTGTATTCTCCCTGAGAACCATCGATGATAAGCGCCTCATCTATTGAAGACCTTAATAATATCTTTCTCGTTATTAATTTCCAAGCAATCCACAATGATGATACAAGAATCAAAATTTGTGCAGTGCATTCCATTCGATTAACCACCGAGTCATCTTGTTTCCAAAAAACACACCCCATCAAAAATATTGTTAATACAATAGTTGGTGTTGAAATCGAAAGGAGCTTCACTGCAGTCGATTTCTTTGAATTCTTGTCACAGTCTTTATGTTCAGCAGCATCTTCATTACCCAAATTCTCTTCTTCTTCCTTGGAACATGGCAATGTAGTATATAATTGGCTCTTATCAACTCTTGCATCAAAGGAATACTTGTGAACAAATTCCATAAGAAGAAATGTAACAACAGAAGGAAGCCAAACTGCCACCAAAAGAAACAAAGAACCATCCCTGCGTTGGGCCAATGGAATAACATGCTAGAATCTTGAAATTAAGGCACTGCGTAAACCCAAGCAACCCTTCATCAATCCCAACACAATTCCTCTGTTGGCAGGGAATTTGTTGACCAATTTAATAAATTTGGATCTTGGAGATTTGTATTTGAGTACACTACATGCTTATAATATTAATATTATTAAATATAATAAATTTGGATCTGGAGGTTTGTATTTGAGTCCACTACATGCATTGACCATCTCACTTAAAAATGCAAACATATAAATTTAAAAGTAATATTAATGTTTAACATTTAACATTTAACATTTAATCTAATTAATTTAATGTGAGCCTTGATGAAAAATCACTTCTCTCCCTAAATATATGAATTTAACAAAAATAAAGTGTCCACTTCTATTTGTGAGGAATCATCTCCGTGAAAGTGCTAAGCGTGAAATAATATTTTTGAGAAATAATTTTGGGAGCTCTGCGAAGTGGAAAATAATATTGGTGGGAAAGGATTTCAGTGTGGGTACGAACTCCTATTGATTTTTAGGTTTGATTTTGATTGCTCCTGCATTTTATTTTTTTCCTACCTTTTTGTTTTTACCTGTTCATCTACTTTGACTCCATGTATGCGATTTTGTGTAATGAATCACTCTTACCACCAAATTAGAATGATTTAATTTTTTCCTTGGCAAAACACCGCCAAATTAGAATGATTTAATTTTTGCCTTCGAGCTCTGAAACAAAGTGCTTTCAAGAATCTATTTCTAAATGTGTAAAAAACTAGCGTAGATCCATCTTAACTCTGGATCTATCAAGTGCCTGGAGGGATCAAATCTCTCGATGTGTAAACCTCTTTTTTGAATGAAAAACTTGAATAAAGGTTTGCATCTGGAGGGATTTGATCCCTCTGGGCGCTTGATAGATCCGGATTTAAGATGGATATATGCTGGTTTTACTCCAGATGCATTTTATTTTCCTAGTTAAAATACCAGTGTGTTTATTTTATCAAAAATTTCAAAAATATTTAAGATAAATATTTTCTGGCCTTTTAATAAATTTTTGAAGTAAAATAAATCAGATCAGGTATAAAAAAATTTAACATTCAATAATGGCTTTGAGTCTGATGTTTCTATTGGAAATTTTGTGGTAATCATGTACATATAGTGTGGGAGTCTATATGCTACACAAGGGCTGTCTGAAAAAATGTCTATAAGAGATATGGTTTCCTGGATATAGATTGTTTGTGTATATGCCTAGAGAGGACTTGGTTTTGAGGTCTTGATACATTTTCATTAAATGCAGCAGACAGATGTGAAGTCAGAGCATATATCCTTTCTTCCTTTTCTGATTGCATGCAGTCATGCAAGCCTGGTGGACAAGGGCTGAAAATGGTTTGATTGCATGATCCAAAAATACGGTGTTATGTCTTTGTTAGAACACTCTACTTGCATGGTTGATCTTTTTGGTTGTGATGGGCGGGGTAGGAAAACAAGTGCATGTTGACATCATTAGTGAGGGGTTTGAGTCAAATCTCTCTACTGGAAATGCTTGTGTTACTATTTATGTAAAGCATGAGAGAATAGATCATAGATGCCATGGAAAAACAAGATGTAGTTTCATGGACTACCATGATTGTAAGGTGTGTTGAAAATGGAATAAGTGAGGATTTTTGAAAGTTACTCTGAGATTTCTTCGGAGTTTTCTGGTATTATCAAGCAGAAACTTATGGAAGAAGAGCAATATAAAGGATATAATAGTCACTCAAGGGCATCTTGAAGTTAATATTGATACTTATGAAATAAAAGCAAAAATAGTCACTCTAATAGTCACGCTAAGGCAACTAGAGGGTGATATTGATATGCTTAAGAAAGAAAAGAAAATATTGAATTTAGCCACATTAACAAAGAAGAATTAGCAAGTCATGGAATAGGTATTCAAAGATACTTTTCTACTGCCGAACTACATTTTCAACTACACAATCTGAAACAACATGCTTTTGAGAATTCAATATCACTGGAGTAATAGCTAGAGACATTATAGAGGGAATTTGTAGAGCAAAGATCTTTGTTAATGGAAGAGAGAAGTTCTTCTGTTGCCACATTGCTTCATGCTGCAAAAATTTTAGAGGAATCCATCCAACAAGTTTCTTCTGATTTGTGAATCAGATTTCCTAACTATTAATTTTTTCCCTTGTTACTCTTGTCAATGCTACCATATAAAAAATTTAACAACTTGAGGAGCTTGGAGATAAAACTTGAATTGTGCTGTTGTAAAAATACAAAGATACAAAAACTATTTGAAGAACTCACTTAGAAATTTGAACTCATCCAACACGATATATAATCACCTATTAGAGTACTTTATGAGACTCTCCATAGACTTGGAAATTTGATTGGATTACAAGATAGGATGGATGCAGAAAATGAAAATTTGCCTCATTATTTACATGTTTAGGCCAAGGACAATGAAGGAGATGGACAAAGTGCATAGTCTATATTCTTTTTTGGAATCATGTCTGATGAATTAGATAAACTCGTTGAATAGTTGCAGAGAAAAACTGAAGAAAGATCACAGTTTGAGACTATAGTGGGTGAGCTTGAGTTTTATTGATTTACAAAGAATAAATTTATTCAAGATCATAGTGCCAACTATGCGGAGGTGTTTAAAAAATGCATTGAAAATGAGACAGAATTTGAAGGGAAATGTGCCAGTAGGGAATTGTCTCTCTCGAGAAGAAAATTTTTTCCTGAGAGTTGGTTTTTGTTCCGAGGGCACCCTTAGAATAAGAGGAACTGATGAAAGACACTCCCTAGATGTAGTCTCAATCAAATAGTCATTTGGATGCCATGTCAAAGAAGTTGGTTACTACTATTAAAGAAGTTCAACCACTCAGAAATTTCACAAGTATATTTCTTATTGTGCTTTAATGTTCTTTGTTATGTCCAATAATGTGTTTAACTTCAATGTTATTGTGCACATTTATATTTCTGTTTGTTTGTTATTATAAGTTATGCAGGGAATTGCATGTTTTGACGATTGCATGGTCGTATCAAAGTTGAGAATTAATGGAAGGGAAATTGGAAAATGTTGCCAGAGAGCATGAGGTTGGTTTGGTATATCACAGTTTATCTTCACAAACATCAAATCTGGGAATTATAAGAAGGCTATGGCATGCTAACCCTGATTTATATCCATGGGAATTAAATCCATCCAAGCATCCCTTCATCAATCCCAACACAATACCTGTGTTGGCAGGGAAATTACCAAACAAATTGACTACAAATAAAATGACTAAAAAAATTTCCCAGATGGTAGCGGTGGGCAATTTGTGTGTGAGGAATAGCCATATAAGCATGTATCTGATCACATTCTGCAGACATCCGACCAATAAAACAACCCATGGAGGAAATTTATCATATCAAATTCTAGAAATAATGCCAACACATTCTCCTATGTCTTTGAATACAGATATGGTGTCCAACTGCAACTGATTATATCCAAAATGAGTTTTGATTGTGTGAGAATAGATGTTGAAACTATATGATGCACCTGCACAACATTTGATCCAAATACCGGCAGGTCTCAGGATAGATGTTGAAACTGTTGTATGTTTCTGATATTGTAATCATATTTTATTTTTGATATAATTTAGCACCATGTTATGTCATACCTTGTGCTTTAATACAAACATTTATTGAAGTTTTGTTTACCCACAATCAAATTAATATTTCCACCTACAACCGAACTATTACAAAATATTGCTACAAAATGTTAATTCACTATTACCATATTGTTTAGTATGTTACTTTTGTAGCCATGATTTTTCAAATATGTAGTAAGGAATGAAAATGCAACATTGCTAAAATGAATTAAGGAGTTTCATTGTTCAGAAAAATTGAAACATACCTAGTTTTTCTTTTACTGTTGCAAATTTTTTATTTTATCTCACAACTTCAATTTTATAGATTATAATAGGAGGTCATAATTTGAGTACTATATGTTGTGGTGTCCAGATGGTATAATCTAATTCAAAAACCCTTTGAGGAAGGTGACGAACGTGGCTTGAAATTACTTCAAGCTAACTTGAGGCCCTTGACGTTGGGAAGGACAAAAGACAATACTACAAAGAGGGAAGGTATGAATGTAGAATTGGGCTTTCAACTCGCCTTTGATTTCCAATCCCTTAGAGTGATTTATAATATTTTCTCATGAATATTCAGACCCATTCATTTTCTTCCTCCTACTGATGTATAAGTGATTGAGTGTGAATTTACTAAAGCTGAGGAAAATTTTTATACAGCTTTGTATAGAAGATCCAAGGCAAGCACTTCTCTGATCCATGGAAAGGAAATATAATAATAGTTTTGATTAAATTTTTTTTATTTATTCTGGTTTGACTTTAAAAATCCATGGTGTTTATTTCTATATATAGGTCCAGTATGATCATTTTGTTGAGCAAATAAAAGTTCTTCACAATTATGCATCTATTATATAATTTCTTTTGATTTAGTGCTAATTGTGAACGTCCTTTTCTTGTCATGAGGTAAGTTCAACTTTATAATGTCCTTTGTAAAATGATTTTTATTGTCCTTTGTAAAATAATTTTTATCAAAAACCATTATTTTGAGCCCTAAAGATCAAGAGTCTTTTTAATTGTCTTATGAGCAGTTATATGTTAGAATTTGTTCTAATTGCTAAGTTATCAACATCTGAGGTGATACAGAATGATAATAGCTGGGGTGATACAAAAAATCGTTCTAATTCGAATAAGATGACATGGAATTTTTTCTAATTGCTACTTTATCAACCACTGGGGTGATACACAATAGTCATATGATATGTATAAGCGGGGAAGGCATTATCTTCTAGGAAGCCAAATGTGTGTTAATGGAGATTCTAGTTTTGTACCTTCAAAAGCTTACATTGAAGAAGTGGTCAAAGAAATTAGTAATGGTGAAAGAGGAGAGTGCCCAATTTGTCTTGAATGAGTTGACGATGTAGTCATGGCTCGTTCTGTACATCATATGTGTCATTGGTGCCTACTAGCAAGCCGGTGTGAGCTCTTTGGGTGGTGGTTGTTTTGCTTGTGCTAATTCTAGTTAATTTTCTTTGTATGACTAGATTAATTTTTTTGTAGATTATTTTTTATTATTATATTTTTGTGCAATTCAAGCTACAAGGGTGTCACAATGATCTAACTCCATTGATTTATTTTAATTATTAAGTTAAAAATAGGGGCTTGCATGATTATATGTTTTACAAGGATTATGCCATTATGTTTCGAGCATTTTTTAAAAATCAATGCCTATATATACAATTTCAAATATTTCCATATCTCTTCACATAATTATTTAAAGGGTGATAGCTCAATGGAAGAGTGCCTGCCATGCAGGAGGTTGGTGGTTCGATTCCACTGTACCCTAACATGAACTATTCAATGATATTGTAGTTTTTTTTAATTAAATATTTTTATATTGATTTATTTTAATGGTGAGATATTTTTCTCGATTCATTGTTTTATATTGTCTCTAGAGAGACAATAGATATGATTAAAGACATTGTCTCCATAAATAAAATTTGTCTTTAATTCCACTGTTGACTTTGGAGAGACAAAAATGAAATTGTCTCATAAGAGACAATAATTTTTTTGTTATATATTGTCTTTATAGAGACAATTTTTTAACACAATAATTTGAGACACTTACTTAAAGACAATACAAAAGTTTATTTTTGTCTCAAGTTAAGACAATTTACCCAAAAATTGTCCTAAAACCCCCCTTTGTGTTGTAGTGTAACTATTGTCTCTAGAGAGACAAAAATGCTTGTGTTATATATTGTCTTTATAGATACAATATTTTAAGACAATTTAATTTTAGACACCTGCTTAAAGACAATATTTAAGACAATACACAAGTTTTCTTGTGTCTCAAGTTAAGACAATTTACCCAAAAAACGTCTTAAATATTGTCTTAAAACCCCCTTTGTGTTGTAGTGATGTTATTTGTTCCTCGATGATATATACATAAATCCAAACTTGATTTCACAAACCAATAGCTAAGCGATGAATTTTTCCTTCTATGAGGTGGTAGACCCTAACAGTGTAAAGTACAGGGACATGGAGGCAATGACTAATAAGTTATCCATGATTTCACAAATTCACAAATTCCTCCTTGGATTATGGAGGGCGGAGGGATGGTGTAGATCATAAAGCTACGGCTCATGTGCTGCATAATGACAAGTTATGTGTTTTTCACGTTAATGTAATAATTTTTTTTGCATCACTCTTACTTTCACCTTCGTCAAAGCTTGGATCACATGTAAACGGTATTTGGTCAACCCCAAAAATTTCTAGAAGGAATATCATTCCAGCTGGAGACAAATTATTTGTAATCAACCCTATTTATGGCGAGATTTGGTCAACCCAAAAAAATTGGGGAAGACAAATCATCCAGTCAGACACAAATTTCACGTCACTCATCCTAGTTATGTGATGTGAGAGTTGGAAATTATAACTGTGGAGGAGATTTATCGTTGCCCAGTATTGAATATTGGGCTATCAAGATTCCCAATCCAATGCCTAACTATGGACGAGATATATCATTAGTGAGTATTTAATACTGGGCTATCAACATTCCCAAGTGTAATGTCTAGCCACATTATTACCTTACATCATAAAAAAAATTTACTATTGGCCATTAAGTCCTTAATCATCTTAAAGACAATAACATTATACATTGTTTAACAAAAGGTTTTGGGTTTGTTAGACCCTTGCAATTTAACTTAAGCACAGAGATAAGTTCCCTTTTTATGAAGCTAGGCTATGTCTCTGCCATACACATATACTAAACATTGCCATTATTCATAAAATCCATATAATTTACATTGTTTTTCAACCCCTCTGCGAATATGTTGTCAATGTTTTACCATATTCTCATTATTGATTCGGTACATTCGGTATTCTCAAAGCTGTGACTATATCATCTGGCACATATTATTGATTTAATGATTAATGTATTAGATCCCTTCGGATCCACCGTATGCATGATCTTTACACTTGTATGATTAAGACTCCAGGTGTGAGCCTCTCCATCGTCGATATGCAATTGATATATATGGCTAGTAGGGTTGTTGGGGTGGTTAGGGTATTACCCTACTGCTTGAACCCTAACTACCTCCTTCATTGTTATGTTGTTTCCGTCTGTTGGTGCTCTGCAACTCCCGCATGGTTTTCCTAGTTTCTCCAGCGATCTCGTCCTAGGTAAGGCAAAAACTTAGTTCTGAAACCGGCCAAGTAGGTAGAACCCTTGCTCATTCTCATGTCTTCCGCTTGGATGCTCAGTCAGGAGGGTTTAATCCACAAACCCTGTCAAAGGTATATTCACAGTCTTGACCACATGATTTATTCTTAGTTTTCTTTTAACAACATTTGATTTGTTTCAATATTCTTAATAGTTTTGTGTTAATGTAGGAGCGAGGAGCTCACCACCCACATGAATTTAAGGTAAGGAAGTTATGATTCCTTGAAATATTCTTCTACAGTCTGCATTTTCCATTTATGTTCTTTTTTTCTGGTACTAATTACACTATTGCCTTATTGTATAGGTAAACCCCTTCGCTTCTGCTTCCTTGTATTAGCAAACCATTCGTGGCCTATTCCACTGATGTGTTTTTCTCTCATTCATAGGTACAATACATCGCTCCGGCTAACTTAATTCCTCTGTCTCATGCTCACTTTTAAGGGTTTATCAATGTTGTTACTCTTTCAAGTTATTGGGGGTTTAAGGTTTTCCTCCACCCTTCGTGGGTTCGGTTGAAAGTGAGACTGCTACTTAAATTATCATTTTGGCCCTGTTGTGTTCAACACAGGTTTTGACTTTGATCTTCACAAATATTGTAATTATACCACTAAGGGTTTTTCCATTGTTATAGTTATGAATTTTAGTTTTATTATAGTTTTCTCTAATTTTTTCCTTCACAGTTGTGATGGGTTTCATACGGGACTTGTTTTCTTCATGGCTGTGAAGGTTTTCATATGAAAATTTGACCCTCCGGTCACTATCAGATGTCGTGAGGGGTATTGCTACCAATTTGATGTTTTCATTAAGCTTTCCATGAATATTCCAGATAATTATATACATGTATGTTTATATGCATAAGCGTTCTCTGATAATGAAATTGTGGTTGTATTTATTTTTGGTCCTGAGCCTTTTGTTCTATTCGGCTCTATCTGTGACATGCATATCGTCTCGTCCTTACAAGTTTTTGTTGTAGTTTAAATATGTAAATTTCAGTCTTCTTTGTTATGTCTTTTATTTGGGTCCTTTGTTCTGTTCAAGAAGATGACAATTAATTTGTAGTTGAAGACTTGCAGTGCTTCATGCTAGATCCACCTTAATTATGTTTCTCAAATTTTAATCTCACCGTTTTCTTAAGTTTTCTGAGCTTAGATTTCTACATTTACTAATGTTCATCTTCTTGAGAACAGGAAAAAGCTTATGTTTTCATATAGCAATAGAATGGACATATCTTGATATATTTATGGAATTTTAATAGATCTTCTCTGTTAACTGATTGAAATGTTCGACATACAGATTTGAATAATTCTTTTTAATATAACAATTAGATTCTTCAAATCTTTTTTTCTATCTATTACTGTAATAGCATATTATCCACAGGTGTCTAGACCACCTCATGAGGTTACATCCTCTGTCCATGCATATTTTATTCCTTCTACAGGACAGACTGTCTAATTTGGGGAAATTTCTCCCAAATGGACTAATTGTCCAATCCTGGTATAGAATTACCCAATTTTCACTCAGGTTTACCTATGAACTTTCTAATAGTCTTTCTTCAAGAAAAACTCAATTATAGTAATAATTCGAGAAAGAAAATAAAGGTTTTTGAATATACATTCTTAGAATTCATTACTACTGTTGTAATTCAATTAATTTCATAACTAGAGTCGTGCATCAGATTTTCACATTCTTTGAAAATTATATTAAAAGAATAATACTGAGATACAGAAAGGAATTAGTTTTCTTTTCAATATAATTTACTTATCTTAGTAAGTAGGTCTGATGGCATCTGCCCAACCTTGAGCGAGGAAATGATGTCCTCAGCTCCCCTCGTGCTCCTCACCAAAGTAGGAATTCAAGAAATGTTTTCAAGGAGATGGACCTCAAGACTCCTGTCTAGTCTCGTCTCCTAAAACATGTAGTAGAGTTCCATTGGTTTTCCTCCAGCTTTGGATACTCACTCCTTTCAGCCCTTAGCTATTTCTCTTCACCTGCACAGAACCCCTTTCCTCATCTAGGATTTTCCTTTTATTCCAAGAGGAAATATAACTCCCAATAACTGCTTAATCAACTACTTTGGAATCTTGGAAAACTCTTTTCCATCAGACTTATGAAGTAATTAATTCTATTTAAACATTTGGATTCAGTAAAATTATAAAAATTAAAAATAAATAAATTAAATTAAAAATTATATTTAGAATTATTAAGCTTAGAGGCATTTTCTAGCTCAATATGGAAGTGACGTTGTAATGTCTAGTTTTATCATGTTAGGTTAAATGTTTTGAAATAGTATTAACTAGAAGTACCATAGTGATCAAGTCCATTAGTAAGTGTGCATATGTGAATGGAAACCTTGAAAATAACATTATATAATGAGAATGGATGATAAAGAAAAGTGTATAATCCAAAATCATCTCTAAGCACATTTTTATTTTCTTGAACTAAAGTTATTTTTTATAATTTTTTCTTGTTTAAATTTATTTATAATTACATTTAGTTTGAATCAAATTTAAATTATATAAAATTTAGAAATTTAAATTTTTCGAAATTAAAATAGCGAGAGAAGAAGTTAAATTAAATTAAATTGCTTTATATTTTTTCAAATTATTTATTATTAAAATTTATAAATATGTTTTAATTTAAAATAATTTGATTACATTAATAAAATAATAAATGAATAAATATTAATAAATATTTTTATTTTAAAAATCAAAGATCCATTTTAAATCTAGATCTACTAAGAGATAGCAAATCTTTTGAGGTACAAATTTCTTTTAGAGTGAAAGTAGATTTTATCCATATGGCTCCTTAGTAGATCTAGATTTAAGATGGATTTACACTCGTAATTAATAATTAAACGAGCCTAGATCCATTTTAACTCGGAATCTACCAAGTGCCAAGTGCTAAGAGGAATCAAATCTCTTGAGGTACAATAAACATTAAAATGATGAAAAGTAACTAATAACATTATATCTTTAACATATTATCATCATAGTTAAGTTAAAGCCAAGACCATAAGGTGTAGATTAGTTAATCTAAATAGGGTTTAGTTCAAGGCGTGTTTGGGTTCAAACCTTGTGGGGAGAAACTAAGTATGGAAGCTACTTTTGGCGACTTAAACTATCCCAAAAAGCCTCATGGGAAGTGTAGCACAATCTTGATAATAACATCCAAATGTGGAAAAAAAAATGAACAAATATTCTTAACAAATTATTATATTAATATATATTTTCAAACAAGAAACATAAATTAAATAAAATACTAAAAATAAATAATATGCAGATATTGTATTTATTTTTAGGATAAATCTTTCATAAATCACATTTCAATTTTTCAAATTGACACATTTGGAACCATTAAGTGTGGTTCATCATTAAGACTTAGATGAATGATCTTATCAAGGCATATTAATATATACTTTAGATATTCAAAATAGATTAAAAAAATGGTAAATTAAAAAAAAAAACATTAAAAAAAATAATACTTCCCATATAGCTATATGATACTTCCCTTCCTCCTGACCACCATTCCAGAAGAAATTTGCCATAATTCTCCTTATCCTGTCAATAATGGTCTTTGGGATGAAGAAAAGGTGTGCCCAGTACACTGTGAATTGTTGTAGGACCGCTTGCGCCAGCACAAGTATCCCTCCCTTCGACAACTACTTCAAAGAACATCCATTAATTCGGCTTCAGTATTTTTCTGAGAGCCATAACTAGTCTACCACCCGATATCTAGAGGGCTTCATACATAAACCTAGATATGTGAAACCTTCGTCAAGGGTGGAAGTTCTAAAATTAAACAACAAACCAATATGATCAGATATCAACCCGTCCCCGTCAAAATGGTAAATACAGGATTTACCTTCATTAGCCTCCATCTCGGAAGCATTACAGAATTTTTGAAAAATGTCATAAAGGGCATCCTAACATATTTTTATAAGAAACCCAAAAATTAGTACATCATCGACAAAAAAGCTGTGTGTGATCTCCCAATGTGTAGTAACCTTTTTACCACAGATAAAACCAAAATCCACAGCCCTCTTAATTTTGGTGTTGAAAGAGTCCATGACCAATATAAATAAAAGAGGTGATAGTACACCCCTGTTGAAGGCCCCTGCCCAGTTTGAAAAATATGGAAGCCGATCCATTGATTATTACAACAATTGATGTGTTGTAGACACACCCCATAATCCAGTCCACTGATGCACTTTCCATATAGATCTTATAGAGGGTCGATCTCATAAATCCCCAGTCCACCCTATCGTATGCTTTGCTGAGATCCACCTTCATAACCACTACTTCCAATTTCTGAGATTGGATTGTGTGAATAATCTCCTGAGTTGTAGCAACAAAATCATGAATATTGGCCTATAATACAATGTGTTACACAAGGATATTGGCCTATAATCCTCAAAGGACATCGATCCTTTCTTCTTATAGGTTAGTGCTAGGAAAGTAGTGTTGACAACTCCATGAACCTGACCCTGCAATCTTGCTTCTTCAACCATATCGTTCATGTCCTAAATGAAAAAATAAGAGAAGTGAATATAGAAGTCTGGAGTCCATCCATCTGGACCCAAACTCTTATGAGGATGAAAATATTTAAGAAAAACCTGCCACCTCATCCATATTAATAGTCTTGTTTAATCTGTTGTTGTCAGCTTCCTCAAACATCTTTGGAAATTCTTCCAAAACCCATAACTAATCCACTATTCTTGGATCCTCTCGATCCTTGTACAAACCATTGAAAAATTTTACTGCCTCTGCCTGGATTTCCTCCGTGGTGAAAAAGGAAGTCTTGTTAACATTTACTTACCATATCGCGTTTGAATTCTTCCTCCTCGTGGCAAAGGAATGAAAATATCTTGTATTTTTTTCACCCTCTTTAAGTCAAGTAGCTCGGATTTTTAATCTCCAGGTTTCTTCTTGTATAATCAAAATATTCATTTTCTCTGTCTCCAGATTTTTTGGCCTCGACCAATTGTCCGAAGACGAGTTTCCTTCCTCCATTTATTTTAGAATCTGAGACATTTCGTCTGTACCTTGTTTCAATTCTACAATCATTTTCCTATTTTTATTTTTCTCCCACTCCAAGAACTTCCCTTTCAATCCCCGGAGGGTATGTGATAAGTATTCCATAGCTAGAGTCCCGACATTTCTCCTGTGATTACTTATATACTCTCGAACCATGTCATTGAAATCCTTATCCTCAAGCCACACCCTGTTAAATTTAAAAGGATAACCACTCATTTTATTTTCAAATTTCCACTCCATTACTATTGCCCTATGATGAGAGACGATAATGTTCTCAACCTAGGATTTTATATTCCCCATCTGTCAAAAGAGGTTTGCTTGCACCAAAAATTTGTCTATCCTTTTTCCTATGAAATTAGTCCCTTTTCTCCAATTATACCATGTTGGTCATTCTTTCTCCAGGTTGATATCTCTTAGATTTGAATCTCAGGTCAAGTCCCTTAAAAACTTAGATAATGGATCACATATACCAAGGACTCCCCATGTCCCTCCCTCATGAAAAGTGCAGTTAAAATCACCAGCTATAATGGAGCAGTCCAGGAGTAGAAACCCACATACCTCCATCTTCCTCCAGAAATTGTCTCTGACTTGATAAGGAGCATATAAATTTACCAAGTGAACTCTATGTTAGAAACCTCTAAAAAAACTAGTCATAATAATACCGCCAAAAAAACTATAAGCTTTTAAAGCAACCCAGCGTGGATTCCAAATCACTACTAGACCGCCCAATCTACCCTCTGCATCTTTCACCACCATGTTCCATGCTGGAAACATGGAATGGAAGAAATATACAGAGAGTTCAGCCATATGCATAGTCTCTTGAATGAAGATCAAACTAGGATTTAAAGTCTTAAAAAACTCTCACAAAGAAACAAACTTATCTCGCCCTCCCAGCCCTCGTAAATTCAAAGAGTAGATCATCATCAAGGAACAACTTTAGAGGGTACCAACGCTCTAAGGACCCTGTCTAAAGCTAGGGACACCAAAACATCCCTAAAATTTCCTAACTGTAAATCTGGCTTATTGACCGTCACTGAAATCGTTTTTTCCTTCAGGCGTGGTCTTCCCTTTCCTTTCTGAATGGTGATGTTAGAAATCGATGAAGGGATTATGATGAGAGGGGGAGATGTAGGTTACTAGTATTGACCCCTAAAGGGACAAGTTGAGCTTCCAACATATGTAGCATGAATTCCATATCGCTCCATATGGAATTCTGAGGGCATAAAGGAGCGTCTTGATCTAGAGAAGATGACTGATAGCATGGAGGAGATGTAGATGGGGGAAAATTCGACGATAGAGTAGGATGCTGGGAAATAGAAAGAGGGTGGTCAAGGTGTCCATGTCGAGAAGCTGTGGCCGATGGATAGTCAGGAAGAGGTAAAGGTATATGCCTAATCACCTTCAGCTTCTCCGGGAAGTCCTCTGTAAGACCCATGAGATCCCCCCCATCCGACATCGACCTAGACCGACCTAAATTACCCAGCCCCCCCCCACAGGAACAGACTCCATAACCATGATAGAAAAATGAGTGTGATCATTAGAGGGAAAAGGAGAGATCGGAATCGACATACCAGGAGAAAGAGAAGTCTTGTGGAAAAATTCCATGTGGTGTCTTGGTGCTCCATGTCCACCTCCGTCTTTATTCAGCACCCGACCATTCTCCAATTTTTTATCATCATACCCCTTACTCCACTGTTGGCACTGACGCATCAGGTGACTAGTATCTTGGCAGAAATTACATCTGAAAGGTGTATTCCAATAGTCAATAAGTTGTCGGTGAACCACCACATCCCACTCCTGGTCGATATGTGCAAGTAAACCCCCATAAAAAGAAACCTCGACAAAAATCCAAGCGACCCGCTTGTTGAAAAACCCTATACACATGGGATCCACAAAGTAGCAGGTTCCAATGATATTTCCAATAGAAGTGAGGACATGAATCGTCCAAAATTCCAGAGGTAACCCCGACAATTTGACCCAAATAAGATGGTTCTTTGGGGTGTCTTTAAATGGATGAAAACCAACATACCATCGATGGAGAGCAAGAAAACACCGACCTATCACCTAGGAACACCTTAGCACCTCTCCCACATCCTCAGTCTTTATAAAGTGGAAAAAAAACCATATGTTCTGCAGTTTGCTTATTTTCAAAGGATAGCCAAGAAGTTTCGACCATGCTTCTAGCAATGAGGACTACATATTTTCTTTATAGTGTTTCTCAAAATACCAGCTAGCCACTGACACTTGAGTTTGTAAACACTCAGCCCTATCCCACATCACATCTCGTCCAAAACTCAGCAGTCTACAACCATCTGCTGGTTTAAAAGGTTTCACGGGTCTGCGAGATGTGTTCGGGCTTCCCCCAGTGGGTCTATAAAGCAGACTAGATGAACGAGTAGAGCAGGTCCCACGGGAAGGATTGAGAATTTCAATAGATGGAGAGACAATATCGTGAGTTAGAGGTTGCTAGGGTGGTAGTTGATGTCGTGTGCTGGAGGTTCCTCCACCTCCCGCCACCTCAAAATCATGCATAAAATCCTCATCGTAATCCACCTCCTCTAGTTCTGCTATTAAGTTTTCTAATCCCAACATCACATACCCCAAGGAGCATTAAAACTTAGACTGTAGGTTTTGGAGGAAAAGGGTTGTCCGTCCTCAAAGAAATTAATTATGAACCCTGACCCTAAAGATTAAGTCGCCCTCCAATATCGGGAGGCGCAAAAAATTACAACCTTTACTCCATGAAAATCACCCGCTAGCCCACGTTGTACCACTCCCGGCTATCAAGTGACACAACAACACTCCACCTTAAATCTAGTGATTTAATGAGGAATAGATATATAAGCAAGGATTTTACTTAAAGAAACTAAAAGCTCTGTCTGTTGTATCTTTTAGCTAGCCTAAACTCCCTCCCAGATAAGAATTTGAAAAATCCAGTCACCGCATTTCAGTCCCTGTCTTCCAGAAAAACCAGTAAATTCAAACGGATAGTGGCCCTGTAGAAAATTCCAATATCCAAAAGACTAAGAAAACCGGATCACCTTCCTCCTGTTTTAATGTTCTAAAAATACCAGAGATTCATTGGGGTAAGGACGTGATGAATAGAAGATATGGAGAAGAGATTTGGGGCCCGCTATTATGCATCAGGGTCCCGCATGGATAAGTAGACCTCAAGAAGTTGGAAACATTAGTTGGAGAAACCAATTAATCAAGTGCTTCCAATAGAAAACACTTCTGCCAATGGAGCTATTGTCCATAACAACAACAGAGGCATATCCCTAAATTCCACCAATGGTTACACAGTTGAACCTGCATGCTTTTGTAGGGTCTACTGAATGGGAGAAACTAAATCCATTTTTTACACTGCTCTGACTGTTTTTTAGTGTTTTACGGGCTCCCCTGGTCAACAGGGAGGTTTAATAACCACAAAAACATACTCTAGAGTAAGTTATCCATCTTATAGACATATTACCAGTCCCCTTTATAGCTCCCCTACGCACCTGTTATCCTCTCGTCTACCCGTCTGCACTTCACTTACAGATTTAGATATTGGCAGCAACCATTTGAGCGGTCTATTACCATCAGAATTAGGTCTCCTGGTCAAGATGGAAACACTCTACTTCGACGATAATAGTATAATTGGAAGAATTCCCGAATACCCACAAAGCATTATAGAAACAAATGCAAGAAACCAACAAATAGAAGCTATTCCAGAGAAGCCTCCATTCTGGACACGAGCAAGATGATTTAGAGATGGTGCGAGAGCGATCAATTCAACCATGGAATTACCTCGATAGATGGAGAATTGTATGCATAACTTAAATATTAGCTTCCACCCTTCATGCAAAGCACATTCTCGAGTAGTTTCACTCACTATTACAGATTACCTTTAAAATAAAATAAAATAAAAATATTTGTAACTTACATAAATAAATTGTATATAAAATAGATGCAGAGCACATTCTCGAGTAGTTTCACTCACTGTTATATATTAACTATAAAATAAAATAAAATAAAAATATTTGCAACTTACATAAATAAACTGTATATAAAATAGAAGTCCTAAATAATTCTTCTTCCCTTTTCAAAACCATATGACTCCTTAACCACTGAACAATATACACACTTTTACTCATCATTAAATAGACATCGATAATCTTTTTCATCATAAAATTTAGTCATTTCTTCGTCAATGTTTGGAAGGAGAGCTATCGAGTAATCTTGTGCCCGTGTCACCTTATGCACTCTTTACAGGCGTCACCGGTAACAAGAGATGTCGAGTACAAAATTAATGTTGCTACTTCATTTGGTTTCCCTTCCATATTTTCTTTACCATATAATGTCAACTAACTTGTTGCTTTTGGTGATGCACATTGCCAGGAAATTATTTAGTGGGAATATCATAAATAAATGGGACCTGCCCCAAAAACAGGCTAGTTATCACTTTTATAAGTTGAAACAATGTGAATTAGTTGTCGTTCCCTCCTTGTGCATGTGCAGAGACAAGTTGCAATGTTGTTTAAATCTGACTCTAATCTTTCTAGATGCTTCATGTCGGTAGAAGCAACAAACCGAGTTCTTGAATTTATATATAAAATGTCACTTTTTTCTTAGCTTAGCATGTTGTTGGGCCAGGAGACACAATCCATAGACAAGTAATGCGAGTTCTTGAAGGATCGCGTAAATTAAATTAGGGTAGAATGTACATCAATGATATAGCTATATTTGAAATCATATTATTATTATTTTATTTTTATTTTTTTAATTCTTTTGGAACAATTCACAAGCATATATAGTTTTTTTCAGGATTGGATTATAAGATATATGGGATCAAACTTTCTCACTAATAATTGGATAATTGGACTACATCTATGGGATTTGAAATCACATGATTTGTTTGAACTATATATAAATATGAAATCAAAATCAAGTGATTTTTTTTTTCTCTCGACATATTTTTAGACAATGTTGTACATACATGAGCTGACAGGGTCATTCTACAATCCAGTTTGAAAGCGATGTGTAATTTCATGGGTGCTCAAATTGATGTGTAATTTCATCTTTACTCAACTCAAAGTTAACACGTGTCCCCTACAAGAAAAAAAAATGAATTAAAAAAATTATCTACTGTAACAAAAACATAAATGATTATGCATATTTGGTTAGTTTTAATTATCATTATTCAGCATTAATAATTAGATTCTCATATTCTCATTGTACTATTATAACAAAAACATAAATTATTATGCATATTTGGTTATTTCAATGTAGAATTTAAATAAAGTGTTCATATTGACTAATATAAATATGTGTGTGTGTGTGTTAAAGTTTACCTTGGTAAAATATTCAATGCTCAAAAGAAAAAAGTAATTAAAAATAAAATAATTTAGCTACCTCTTAATAATAGAAAAATATGTGACTCATTCAATTTTTAATATAAATATTAAGAATAATAAATTAGTTAAAAATATAATTTAAACAATGAAAATTTACACCATGTGTAAGTGCAATTTTTAATTATTAAATTATTTAATTAAGAAGTTGTCTACTCAGGTTTGAGTGTTTGGAATCCATTTTTGATAGTGGAAATGGATTCAGTACTATCAAAAACCCTTGGGGTACTCGAAATACTAAAGTTTAACAACTATAAACAAGATTTTGATAAAATCTTTGCCGGATTATGAGCCATTTCACTGCTTTTTTAGACTACAAGTATAAATTATCTTTAGGCTATATCTTGGAGTTTAAAATAAACTATTGAAATAATGAATAATAAATAATAATATTATAAATTTAATATAAAAAATTATCTATAAGGTATAAATTAGTTGGTCTCAATAAGATTTAGTTTAAATTAGGTTTAAATTTTTACTTGAAGAAAATGGGATGGAAACCATTCTTACAAAAATTAAATTATTCCCAAAAAAAACCTCATAAAACACCAAACACAATAATATCAAATTATAAAGCATAATTTATTTTCTAAATATTATCATTTATAGTATTATATTTAAAATCTCAATATAACATGAAAAATTATATTTAAAATTGAAATTTAATAAATTAATTATAATATAAGCAAGTTTATTATTTTTTATTTTTTTATAATAATACAATTTTATTATTATTATCATGAAAAAACTAAACATATTACTTAATTAATTGTTATATATATATATATATATATATATATATATATTCTCTAAAAAAAAATTATAGACAAAAATGTTTGTATAATTTCTTTATATTAAAATATAAAAAATTATAGACAAAAATGTTTGTATAATTTCTTTATATTAAAAAATAAAATATTTTAGACGTAAAAAAAATCAATCTTTACAAAATTTAATTTTAAAATAAATTTAATTTAATTCAAAAATTTTAAACATTATCATATCTAATTATATAATTTTTATTTAATTTATTTTTTATCTTTTTTTTTTCACCCAATTTTATTCAAAATCTAAAAAAATTGTTAAAATCACTAGAATAAATTGTTAAAATCACAAATTCTAGTAATGCACAATATTAGTTTATTGAGGTTGTTAAAAAACTTAATCTATTTATAAATTTAAAAAAGCATTTATATATATAGTTCGACAGCTCCATTAAGGATAACTAGTTGTTAACTAGTTAAAAAGACATTTTTAAATTATTTCTTTGAGAAAAATATTGAGACAATTAGTATTTTTGATGGAAAATTTATTTTCCTTATTTTTAATTATGAATAATAAAATTAGTTATGAAAAGTAAAAGTTAAAGGGTTGTTGGTAAATGTTTCCAAGAACTAAAAGGTGGTTGGACAGTCTGAACAGTGATCTGCTTCTCTAAGGATAAAAGACTTATCCCAGTGAGGAGTATGGGTTCTCTTCATGGGCTAAGGAAAAGGGATATGAATTCTTGAGCTGGTAGAGACTAGTGGAAAACACTGAGAAATTTCTTGAAGATTTCTGGAACTCACTCGACTTGGAAGACTTGAGGTCACAACAGAAAATCTACTGTCAATCTGAACCTCTTTAGGTGGAGCTCGGGGGAAGCAGAGGACGTAATAGCCTCTCTTGAAGGTTGGGTGGAACCAATAGGAGAATACAATATTCAGGTAAGTGACTTCTTTCTAGAATTAATTACACAAGAAAGTTATTTACAGAGTATGGTGTATAGTTAAGTATCCTGTAATTTTCTTTTGTAGAATAATGACATATTTATTATGAAATTCTTCTGTTCAAAAGGAAAGTGTTGAGTTATGAAACAACGGTGACACAACAGATAACTAACAACTCTGTGATACTTACTGTGCAAATATCTTTATCATATTCTAGATAATTTCTTTATACAGGGAGCAATAACAGTTTTAAGAGAGTTCTGAAAGTTACTATGTAGATGAAGATTTAGACCAAATTCTGAATAATCCCATAAATGGTCAACATAGCTAATACTACTTTACAGTAACTCGTTATTCTGCATTAATGTAAATCAGAGAATGGAAATAAAGTAATGAACAAAAGTATATAAAGTACTTATTCAAGAAGATGCATTTAGCAACATTCCTGTTAACTTAAAAAGAAAGAACTATAGAACAGTGAGCTTTTGGTTTCGGGTTCAAGGTGAGAACCCTAAACCCAAAACTCCTTGCTACCTTTCATTAGCTATACATGGACATAACTAATAGTGGTCTGGACCCTATAGTAGTTCTCAAAGTGATATATTTAACAGATAAGTTAAATATGCCTTTCAAAGGAAATAAAAACCATAGTCCAGAACTCGAGGACTATTTTTAATCCAAGTTCCTATCTTTGAGAATCCAGTAGCTCATATACAAATACATCTGTGAATTCATTGAGCGAGAGGTTGAAAGTATAACAAAGAACATTACAATGAAGATATAAATAGTCTTTTATATAAGGAAATATTATAAATATATTTTAAATGTTAATTGCAAGAATCCTGAGATTTCATGATTCCATCATAGTTCAACAGAAAATCCCTTTCCAAAATATTAACACAGTCGTGGTTAGAGAAAGTGGAAAGAGAACTAAGTTGAACTGAACTCGAAAACAACATATTCTTCCAATAATTTTCTTAATTCATATAAATTACAGTGAAAACTTCAGAGAGTTAATGTACAAAAGAAACTAAATCAGGCCATAAGAATTTATGGCCAAAAATCTAACTTAAAAGTTTTACATTTGCTTATCCTTTTATGACGAACCCAGTAATGGAAATATTTGGACCGTTAAACATAATTCTGAACGGAAGAATCAAACTATGTTCTTAAAAACCTCGAGGAGGCTTAAGGTAGCCGCATAGATTCAATCTTAGGAGGCCATACGAAAGAACATATAGAAGTACCTATAATGAAGACCAGGTATCTTAGTAGGGGACCAAAATAAACAAATACTAAATTGAATGTCCAGTGTTGGGGCAACCATCTCATGTTGGAGAAACCAACCTGCAACCAAAGGTGCAACAAGGATACAGAGTTGTGGTGTGAGGGTTTATTCATGGAATAGTAAAAAAACGAAGAGCTAGGATAATCAAATGGGGAAACGAAAATGTATTTACATGTAGTGGTCGCCATGGTATTCTGGTCACAAGTATCTTCCAAAATTCCTGTTCAACAAAGAATTTAGTGTAGAAGTTGTTTTAAGAGACAATATCATTAAATAAACACTCAATAACTTAATACGATTGGAAACCTAAAGAAAGAAAGAAAGAAAACAAAGAAAATTTTGATAACCTGAGTAGCGGAAGGATTTGGGTAGTTGTTGTAGAGAACAAAAAAAGGAAACTCCACCAGAAACCCGGTTTGAAGACACAAAGTTGCCTCCATAGCTTAAGCAGAACTCATCGCCACCAAGTAACGCTCAACTAGAGAAAACTCTTAACTTTGGGGAATCAGAGATTCAAGCACACTGTGGGAGTAAACCCTCAGGAGCCAGAAAAGAATGCAGCGAGCTGAACTTGTTACAGTGCCAAAGGAGGAGCTCTAGGGTTGGCGGGGTTACCTAGACAAGACTCCTGCCTAATTAGTGAACCGTCGATCTCCAAACAAATCAACGGTGAGGATCTGGATAAGGATCATCGGGAACCTTTGAGATTGCGCAAGATCTTACAACTTTCGAATGATATTAATCAGCAGTACTACTGCATTAAAAGGCCAGTACAAGCCAGCTACACACCTCTGTCATAATGTTATGCAATGTGTTATTCTTGTGTGGAGGCATGTCATAGTTAAACCATATAAACAATGGAAATATGCGATGGTGATTCATAACTGCAAATTGATCCATAACTATAAAATAAGTAAATATATGGAGATCAAGCTTAACTTGGCACAAGCCTCTCGACATAAGTTGATAATATAAATACATTGTATTAGCTATTAAATTTTATGCTAAAGTTATGGTAGGGACAATTAAATTATATTCTAAGATTGTTGTGCTAATGTCATGGAGCGGATCATGAAGAATTGGAATGATTAATATGTTACTCATCGTTAGAAAGTAAAAAAAAAAAAATTGGATGTTTGTTACAAGTGGTATCAGAGTAGCGTTCATACGTTGGGACCCTAAGGGTTAACTAAAAAATTACGTTGTGTGTATAATGATGCACATAATAGAAGTTTAGCAGGAAAATATCATGAGGAGAGGAACAACGCAACAACCACCCCAGGACACCGGGGAACCTCAAACAAAACCAGTTGTGAACTCTGAGATGTGGGTTCAGTTGAGTGTTGATCAGCACCAACAAACCAGTAGATTGCTGGAGGAACAGAAGCATCAAACTAGTTTTCTATTGAATACCGTACAACAATTACAGGAAGATATGGTGCGATTTCGAATGGACAATGAATGATTAATGCAAGAGCAAGAGAAGATACTCAAAAGTATATTAGACAAACAAAATCAAGGCATGGAACATCCAAGTGCTGAAAGGGACATGCAAGAAGGTGAGGAACAACAAACCAAAGATAATACCAATAACATAGTGGAAAGAAACCCATCCGAGCAAAGTAACAAGAACAAAAACTACAATGAATCAGAATCCGTCAATCTATCGGATCAGCAAGAGGTTAAAAAGCAAAAATTAGAACTTCAGGGGGAGTTTCGAAAAATAAAACCACCAACGTTTGATGGTGAAGTTGAGGAAGTGGAAGAGGCATGGTTAATAAATATGAACAAGTACTTTCATGTATACGAGTAAAATATAAACCTGAAGGCCAAATTGGCCATATATCAGTTAAGAGAGAAAGTCACTCTGTGGTGGGAAGAAGTGAAGAATGTTCGCAGCATTGAAGAACAAGATGTCACCTGTGAATCGTTCCAGTAGTACTTTAAAGACAAGTATTCAACAAAATGCTTCTATGGTGAGAAAGCTAAGGAATTCCATGACTTGAGGCTGGGACAGATGACTATGGATGAATATATCACCAAGTTCACCTCCCTATTACGATATGTCTCATATCTCCGAGAGGAAAAGGCTAAGGTGCAAAGATTTATGAGCATCCTGTCAACACATATCAAAGAGTGAATTGAATTTTTGAATCCAAAAACCATGGATGAAGCCATTCGTAAGGCATGAAATGTTGTATCATCATTCCAAGGCTAAAGGGAAGGTTGGAAAAATTTAGCAGCCAAGGAAAGGACAAAAAAACAGCTCCAAATTCAAAGGAGCCAAAAGCAGTAACTTTAATAATGCTGCCTGAAATTATGTCAGTAAGAAATTTGGCAGAAATCACCAGAGAACCCGATGGCCAGTAGAAGAAAATCCTACTGAAGCATCTAGCAATTCTGAGCAAGGACAGGTGACCAAGCCACCTCTACAGTGTTGGGGGTGTGGTGAGGCATACTACTACAAAAACTTCCCTCAACGAGCAAGAAATGACACAGTCGTAAACTTTCAGGAAGCTTCCATAGTAGGTGATGTGGCGCGAAATATTCCTCGTATCAACGCAGCGTTGGAGGGTCGTCAGGCAGATTATTAGCCAACAATGATTGAGTTGGAAGGTACATTACTGTCTCAACCTATTTCTATTTTGGTAGACCCAGGTGCAAGTCTAAGTTATGTTAGTCCCAAAATAGTGGAACTATGTAAATTAAAAGAATATAAATTCAAAAATTTGTGGCCGGTATAGCTAGCCACAGGAGAAAAAAGAAAAGTAATTGCTAAGATTCCAAACTATACTTTGGAAACTTCAAAACAACAATTACAAGTAGACTTGAACATACTGCCATTAGGGTCCTACGATGTTTTGCTAGGCATGGACTGGATAGAAAAGCATTGGACCTTAGTGGACTGCAAGGAAAAGATTATTTATTATAGAATGCAAGATGGATCATGTAGGGAGATTCAAGGAATCAAGAAGCTGCTACAGCTATGTCCAATTACAACATCCCAAATGAATAAATGTATAAGGAAGGGATGCCAAATTTATGCTATTCAAGTAGGATATGTTGAATCTAAGGAGAAATCACCTATGATGGAAAACATACATGTGGTGCAAGAATTCATGGATGTTTTTCCAGAACATATTCCTGGTTTACCACCAAGACGAGATATCGATTTTACTATAGATTTAATGCTAGGGGCATCACCTATGTCAAGGGCTCCTTATAGGATGAGTGTCCCTGAATTAACTAAATAAGAAATGAAGTTACAGGAACTGCTGGACAAAGGTTACATTCATCCAAGTGTGTCCCCTTGGGGAGCACCAGTGTTGTTCATGAAGAAGAAGGATGGAACCATGCGAATTTGCATGGACTATAGGAAGCTTAACAAGTTAACAGTCAAGAATAAATATCCTTTACCAAGGATTGATGATTTGTTTGATCAAGTGAAGGGGGGCACTGTGTTTTCTAAAATCGATTTAAGATCTGGATATCACCAGATCTGAATCAAGGATGAAGACATATGCAAGACTACATTCCATAACAGGTACAGGCATTATGAATTTGTGGTGTTACCCTTTGGGTTAACAAATGCACCAACAACCTTTATGAGGCTAAAGCATGGAATCTTTCATCCTTTCCTAGATAATTTTTTACTCATATTTATATATAACATACTAATTTATTCTAAAAACCAGGAAGAACATAAAGAGCATTTGAGGATTGTGTTGGAAATGCTAAGTAAACACCATCTATACATGAATTTCAACAACTGTGATTTCTTTAAAACAGAAATCCAGTACCTAGGCCATGTCATTTCACCAGAAGGGATTGTTGTTGACCCAGAGAAGACTAAGACAATTATGGAATGGTCAGTACCCCAAAATGTGGCAGATATTCGATCTTTCATGGGATTAGCTAGGTACTACCAAGATTTATTGAAGGATTTTCCAGAATTTCTTTTCCCATTACCTCTTTACAGAGAAAAGGAAAAAATTTCAATGGACTCTTGAGTGTCAAAGCAATTTTGAAAAGCTGAAACAACTTTTGACCATTGTACCAGTGTTGAGAGTAGATGACCCTGACAAAGAATTTGAAGTGTGTACAAATGCAAGCAAAGAGGGTGTTGGGGCAGTCCTATCTCAGGAGGTCAAAGTAGTGGCATATGAGTCAAGAAATCTGAAGGAGCATGAAAAAAGATATTCAACCTATGGTTTGGAATTAATAGTACTATTACATGTGCTCTGAGTATGGAGACACTACTTTCTGGGGAAAAATTTTGTGCTAAAAATAGATCATAGCAGCTTAACTAGTTATTTCAAGCAAGATTATTTAAACTCCAGACAGGCAATATGGAATGCCTTCCTAAGTGAGTTTGACATGGACATCTAGCAAGTAAAAGGTAAGGAGAACCGGGTGGCGGATGCTCTGAGTAGGAAACTACATTGTGTTTATGAGCTATATTATAATCAGCTGGAAAGTAAATTTCTAGATCAAGTGAAAGAAGAAGCACAAAAATATCTGGAATATCAATTCCTATGGCAGAAAATGGAAGAGACTAGGAAGCAAGGAAGTACATCAGAATATGGATTTGATAAAAATCAGATTCTAAGCTTCAAAGGAAGGGTGTATGTACCAAACCGTGTGGACCTAAAAGAGTTGATTATGGATGAATATCATAAAAGTAAATAAGTAGGTCAGTTGAGATACCACAAAATGATGACTGCTATTAGGAAGGTATATTTTTGGCCTGGTATGCGTAAAAATATTGTTGAGTATTTAAATAAATTCTTGGAGTGTCAACAGGTGAAGGTGGAGCATAAACATCCCGCAGGATTGTTGCAGCCCATCCCGGTACCTGAATGGAAGTGGGATGTCATATCCCTGGACTTCATTACAGGTTTACCACGGAAAAAAAGGAAAAATGACTCCATCATGGTAGTGATGGACAGATTGAGCAAATCTGCACATTTTATACATGTACAGTCCACTTACAAGACTGTATAGATAGCAGACCTTTTCATGTGGGAAATTTTCAGGTAGCATGGAATTCCGAAAATGGTTATCTTAGACAGAGATGTTAAGTTTACATCAGCGTTTTGGAAGACTCTATTTACAAGTCTGGGGACCCAAATAAACTTTAGTACAACCTATCATCCCCAGACAGATGGTCAAACAGAGAGAGTAAACCAATTGTTGGAGGACATGCTGCACATGTATGTGATGCAGCAACCAACCAAATGGGAAGACTACTTACATCTTGTTGAATTTTCTTACAAAAATGGTTACAGGAATCTCTTAAGATGAGTCCTTTTGAGGCTCTGTATGGGAGGCAATGTCGCACATCCATCAATTGGAGCAGCCCTGAACCCAAATTAATGTTGGGACCCGAGATGTTATCTGAAATGGAATCAGAAGTAAAGAAGATAAGACAAAATTTAAAGGCTGCACAAGATCGACAGAAGATCTATGCAGATAAAAAGAGGTCTTATCGGTAATTTGAAGTGGATACCATGTGTATGTGAGGTTCAAACCCAAGAGGAGTACCTTGCAGTGGACCTCTTGTGCCAAGTTGGCTCTCAGGTTCTGTGGACCCTTCCAAATTTTGGAAAGGGTAGGACCTGTGGCCTATTGGCTGGCATTACCCAGTCACATACGAGTACACAATGTGTTTCATGTGTCCCTGTTGAAGTATTATGTACATGATTCGAAGCACGTAATTCATTGGCAAAATATAGAGGTAGGATAGAAATAAAAATCCTAACTTGCAAGTATGATTTCTTTATGAGAATTTCATAAAGAATTTTGTTGTTTGCAGGTAGATCCGGACGGCGAGTTCCTGGTCGAGCCGCAACACATACTTGACCAGAGGGAAATTATGCTTCGGAAGTGAGTAATCACCCAATTCAAAGTGTAGTGGAAGCACTTCGGCCCGAATGAGGCTACTTGGGAGGAAAAAAATTTTGTACGTGAGGCTTACCCAAAGCTCTTTTCAGAGCTAGAGGATAGTGTTACTTCCAGGGGGGGAGTTGTGACAGCTGCATTAAGGATAACAAGTTGTTAACTAGTTAAAAAGACATTTATAAATTATTTATTTAAGGAAAAGATTGAGACAATTAGTATTTTTTATGGAAAAGTTATTTTCCTTCTTTTTAATTATGAATAATGTTGAACGCCTAATCCTCTATGGGTAGGTGTGGAAGGCGAAGAGTCACAAAGGAGTCCAAGTGACCTTGGAAGATGAATCCAAGAGTCACACCATTGTATTATAAATATACATCTATGGTGAATAATATATGCAACGAATGCCTATCCTTCCTATTTGTGTGTTTTTCTCCATCCACCATGTGTGTGTTTAACATGTGTTCTGTGGTGTATGATATCTCTCTTGAGCCTAAACTTGGTGCAAATCGAAACTAGAACAACTTGTCATTTAGAGAGTTTGATTTGTTAAGAGAATGGGAAAACTTTATGTAATATTAGAGTTGTTGAATACTCTAATACATTCTAGTGTAGACAATACAGTTATGATTGACAAAGCTAGTCTCACAGATATTCAAACTTGTTTGCAAGATGCACAAGAAAAGATTGAATTCTGCAAATTGAGTCAGAGCTCCAGCAAGATGAACTTCAGCAAAACAGTCATCATTCTGAACCTATTTATGTTCATAAAATTGAGAGGGACTTCCATCAACAACAAGAATATAAAGTTGAGGTTGGTCCACATTCAGTACCCATTTCAAGAGAAAATGTGCACAAAGATGTGGAAATGCAGCCAGCACCTCCCAAGCCCATCATCAGACCTTGGGAAGAGCTTGTCCACAACAAGCACATAACTGGTCTTGGATATGATAAGGAATTGTCCTTTCATATTCCAGACTACTCCAAGCCCATCAAATTTCAGAGTACCGGATTTCTTTATGACAGTTCACCTTCAGTTGTTCTAGATTTTGATCCTCTTCCACAGCAACAAGAACAACAGATTGTAAAATGCCAACACTTTGATCGAGTTGGCCATATGAAAGATCATTGTTTTGATCTTCACCCATGCAAGCACTGTGGTCGACACACCCATTCTTCACACAGATGCTTCAGAAACAAGCCTCCTGTAAGAACAAAGATTCATCTTGGATGGCTCGCTTCTTGGTAATGGGCATCAACAACCAAGAAGATGTTTAAGTTGCATGTCAGAACTTGTTCTTGAATATTGAATAATATTACAGTTGAGTTTTCGTCTTCATCTCACCTTGTACCTGATAGGGGGGAAAATGGTGTTCGTCTACAAGCTTCGATGCCACATCAAGCGAGCCTAAGCCACAATCTCTCTTTTCAGATTCAGAGTTGTAGCCAGAGACATAGTAGTTCAAGCGAGCCTGAGCCACAATTTGTCATTCCAAATTCAGAGTTGTAGCCAGAGACATGGATGCTCATGAGCATGCCTTTGGTTGGTGGACAACCTTAAACCATCCATGAGGTTCGTATTCTTCCTCTTCAAAGAACTCAGAGCACTTCCTCTAGCAAAAGACTTCAGCTTCTTGCCAGCTTTGGAAGAGTTCCAGGAAATGCATCAAGCATTCCAGTGTTGGTGGTCATCCTTAAACCATCACAGGTTGTAGACTTCCCTTCTTTTAGGTTGAAGGTCTACCTCTTCAAATATGAGGGACACTTCCTCTAGCATAAGCCCTCAGCTTCTTGCCAAATTTTGAAGAGTTTCAGGAACTGCAATAAGTGTTGTGTTCCAGTGTTGGTGGTCATCCTTAAACCACCTATTTATGCCAACATTTCAGAAAGCTGATTCAGCCTAAGTTTTGCCATGCATATTTTGCAAATTTGTATTACAACTCTCTTCTTAGACTCACACATACCCCTTCGGATTAAGGGGGGAAATGTTGAACACCTAATCCTCTATGGGTAGGTGTGGAAGGCGAAGAGTCACAAAGGAGTCCAAGTGACCTTGGAAGATGAATCCAAGAGTCACACCATTGTATCATAAATGTACATATATGGTGAATAATATATGCAACGAATGCCTATCTTTCCTATTTGTGTGTTTATTTTCTCCATCCACCATGTGTGTGTTTAAAAAATAATAAAATTAGTTATGAAAAGTAAAATTTAAAAGGTTGTTGGTAAATGTTTCCAAGAAGTGAAAGGTGGTTGGAAAATTTGAACAGTTATATGCTCCTCTGAGGATAAAAGATTTATCCAAGTGAGGAGTAGTGGTTCTGTTCATGGGCTAAGGAAAATACTGATGAATTCCTGAGCTGGTAGAGACTAGTGGAAAACACTCAGAAATTTCCAGAAGATTTTTGGCACTGACTGGACTTGGAAGTCCTAAGGTCACAACAGAAAATCTATTGTCAACCCGAACCTCTTCAGGTGGAGCTCAGGGGCAAGCAGAGGACGTAATAGCCTCTCTTGAAGGTTGGGTGGAACCAACAGTCGAATACAATATTCAGATAAGTGACTGATTTCTACAATTAATTACACAGGAAAGTTATTTACAGAGTATGGTGTATAGTTAAGTACCTTGTAATTTTCTGTTGTAGAATAATGACATTTTTATCATGAAATTCTTCTGTTCAAAAGGAAAGTGTTGAGTTACGAAACAACGGTGACACAACAGATAACTAACACCACTGTGATACTTACTGTGCAAAGATCTTTATCATATTCTAGATAATTTCTTTATACATGGAGCAATAGCGGTTTTAAGAGAGTTCTAAAAGTTATTGTGTAGATAAATATTTAGACCAAATTCTGAATAATCCCATAAATGGTCAACATAGCTAATACTACTTTACAGTGACTCGTTATTCTGCATATAATGTAAATAAGAGAATGGAAATAAAGTAATGAACAGAAGTATATAAAGTATTGATTCAAGAAGATACATTTAGCAACATTCTTGTTAACTTAAAAAGAAAGAGCTATAGAACAATGAGCTTTTGGTTTTGGGTTCGGGGTGAGAACCCCAAACCCAAAACTCCTTGCTACCTTTCATTAGCTATACACGGACCTAACTGACAGTGGTCCAGACCCTATAGTAGTTCTCAAAGTGATATATTTAACATGTAAGATAAATATGCCTTTCAAAGGAAATAAAAACCATAGTTCAGAACTCGAGGACTATTTTTAATCCAGGTTCCTATCTTTGAGAATCCAGTAGCTCATATACAAAAACATCTGTGAATTCATTGAGCGAGAGGTTGAAAGTATAACAAAGAACATTACAATGAAGACATAAACAGTCTTTTATATAAGGAAAGATTATAAATATACTTTTAAATGCTAATTGCAAGAATCCTGAGATTTCATGATTCCATCATAGTTCAACAGAAAATCCCTTTCCAAAATATTAACATAGTTGTGGTTAGAGAAAGTGAAAAGAGAACTAAGTGGAACTGAACTCGAAAACAACATATCCTTCCAACAAGTTTCTTAATACATATAAATTACAGTGAAAACTTCAAAGACTTAACACACAGAAGAAACTAAATCAGGCCACAAGAATTTATGGCCAAAACTCTGACTTAAAAGTTTTACATTTGCTTATCCTTTTATGACGAACTCAATAATGGAAATATTTAGACTGTTAAACATATTTTTGAACGGAAGAATCAAACTTTGTTCTTAAAAACCTCGAGGAGGCTTAATTTAGCTGCATAGATTCAATCTTCGGAGGCCAGACGAAAGACCATATAGAAGTACCTGTAATGAAGACCAGGTATCTTAGTAGGGGACCGAAATAAACAAATACTAAAATGAATGTCCAGCATTGGAGCAACCATCTCATGTTGGAGAAACCAACATGCAACCAAAGGCGGAACAAGGATACAGAGCTGTGGTGTGAGGGTTTATTCGTGGAATAGTAAAAAAGAGAAGAGCTAGCATAAGTAGATGGGGAAATGAAAATGTATTTACCTGTAGTGGTCACCATGGTATTCTGGTTGCAAGGATCTTCCAAAGTTCCTATTCGACAGAGAATTCAGTGTAGAAGTTGTTTTAAGAGACGAGATCATGAAATAAACACTGAATAACTTAATACAATTGCAAACCTAAAGAAAGAAAGAAAGAAAACAAAGAAAAGTTTGATAACTTGAGCAACGGAAGGATTTGGGTAGTTGTTGCAGAGAACAAAAAAAAGGAACTCCACCAGAAACCCAGTGTGAAGACACAAAGTTGCCTCCATAGCTTAAACAAAACTCATCGCCACCAAGTAACCCTTAACTAGAGCAGACTCTTAACTCTGCAAAATCAGAGATTCGAGCACATTGTGGGAGAGAACCCTCGGGAGCCAAAAAAGAATGCAGCGAGCTGAACCTGTTACAATGCCAAAGGAGGAGCTCTAGGGTTGGCAGGGTTACCTAGACAAGACTCCCTGCCTAATTAGTGAACCGTCGATCTCCAAACAAATCAACGGTGAGGATATGGATAAGGATCATCAAGAACCTCTGAGATCACGCAAGATCTTACAACTGTCGAATGATATTAATCAACAGTACTACTGCATTAAGCGGCCAATACAAGCCAACTACACACGTCGGTCATAACGTTATGCCATGTGTTATTGTTGTGTGGAGGCATGTCATAGTTAAACCATATAAACAAAGGAAATATGCCATGGTGATTCATAACTGCAAATTGATCCATAACTATAAAAAAAACAAATATATGGAGACAAAGCTTAACTTGGCACAAGCCTCTCGACATAAGTTGATAATATAAATAAATTGTATTAGCTATTAGTTTTTATGCTAAAGTTATGGTAGGGACAATTAAATTATATTCCAAGATTGTTGTGCTAATGTCGTGGAGTGGAGCGGATCATGAAGAATTAGAATGATTAATATGTTACTCATAATTAGAAAGTAAAAAAAAAAATTAGATGTATGTTACAATAGTTGAACGAATTATGCTCTAGCATGGATATCTCCTAAAAAGAAAGAGAGAAATACTAATTGAGTTTCTATTGACTTAAAAAAACCTAAAAAAAAAACCTTCTCAATTTGATTTGATATATATATTTAGAAAAAACAAATATCAAAAAGGTTATTCAACCGGTAGAGATATGATTCTAGATTTTGATTTCAATCTAGAACTGTTATTACTGGCTAATAAACTAGCAATATTGGTAGGCAACGAATATTTACTATATTATTACTCATTAATGAGAAAAGCTAAATATACCCACAATTAGATTTAAGAAATTACATTGTCCAAAATATACAACCCTACTCATTAATGGGTCAATAACAAGCAATAATATTGGTTGTCATATCTATGACCTTTAAAGCAACTAACTATGACGCAATCAAAGTTAATATAAACAATTTTAGAGAGCATTAACATTTTCGTTTTTGCGGTTCACTAATAATATAATAAGGCGTATCAATTCCGAAATATTTCCACTTACACAAATAAATAAATTTTATATAAAATAGAAATCTTGCAGAGTTCTTCGGCGCTTTTTAAAACCATGCGGCTCCTCACCCATAGAACAACAGACCCTTTTGCTCATTATTAAATAGACATCCACATACTCTCGAAGGATCAGGATCTTTTCCATTGTAAAATATAATCATTGAATCGTCATTAATGCTATGAATATCATGGAGGGAGCGCTGTGGGGTAATCTTGTCCCCTAGTCACCTTTCCTGCTCGGCTTGGCATGTTGCCGGGCGGGGAGACAAGTAACGCCCACGGATGGCGTAAATTAAATTAGTGTGATCCCCTTTCTGCTCCGCTATTCGTTCTGTCGACCATGGGTTGGTGTCTATCCTCGTGCTCTCTGATGTTGACGGATGTGTGCACTTAGTTGAGTTGTATTAATATACCCCTTACCTGTTCTGAGAGGCAACAAACTCAAAGCGCAGTCCCTGATTCTGAGACGGAGAAAATTAAGTGATTGAGCATTGATCGCAATTATGACTTCTCTTGGAGCGGCTCTGCACTTATTGATGCCTGCTGCTGTTCGTGGTCACGGCAAGCGTAAAAGGTCAAGGAGCATGCCGGCCTCCATAGCGCATCCGATCCTCGCTGATTTTCAGTACCAACTTCGTTGTAAGGTGGAGATGCTCATGCAGCAGCAGCAACAACAGCCGGAGTTATACAATTTTTCTGCAGCTTGGCTTGGACAAGCGCTGGACGTGGTGCTGTTTATCTATTCCAATGTGAAGCATTTGTACCAGCATGTACAAATGGATAATAATAATGACGGCAAATGGTTCAGCCAACATATGGAGGAGCTGGTCAATCTGCTTGATGTGTGCAATGTGTTTAGAGAGTGCATCTCAGAAATAAAGAAGCACAACATGTCAGTACAGATAGCCCTCCATGGTTTACTTCACGCCCACACCCAGATGCCCAATGAATTAAGCCATGGTGACATGATGAATAATCAAGTGGTGAAAGCCAAAAAGACCCTTGCCAATTGCATGGATGAGTTAAGGAAGAAGAAGGACATGGAATCCAAGTTACCGAAATGCATGTCTACGTTAAAGCGAATGGCCGATAGCCTTCACTCAACAACAGAAATTGTAACATCAACTGGCGGATCAGGAGTTGAAGAAGTCATCAAGGAATCGAAGGCCTTCACCATCTTTGCGTGCACTGCACTTGTAACTGCTCTTTCCTTCAACAGTACACCATGCCGGTCCTTCATGCCAAGCGCGGGATTTCTTAAGAAGAGGAATAGAATCAGTCGTAGCCCCCTTCCTCCTCTCATCGACATCAATACCATGAACAACATGATGCAACACATGGAGATGCAGACAAAGAGGTCATCATCATTCAAGTTCCTTTTGCGTGAGTTGAACAGGGCGGAGGTTACAGTTGGAAACCTCAACAATTTACTGGACATGAACAACAAGACGTCCAGGTCGTCTTCTGAAATGCAAGGTGAACTCCATGACTCCATCCATGAAGTCACCATGTCTATCAGAGAGTTGGACAGCGCTCTCACCCACATCGACCAGAAAATCAACGAGCTCTTCAGATTTCTCATCTCGAGCAGGGTGGCACTCTTGAACAATCTCACTACGCTCTCAGCTTCATGATCAGATCAATGCATGTCTGCGTCCATTGCATACATGTCTGCAACGGCCTCCTGCCTATTTACCCACCAAATTGACATTTTTACAATTTGGGAGAGGAGTACATCCCTCACATATCCTCCTGAGTCCTGAAGACTTCCTCATACAGATACCATTCCTTTTACGCGCACATATATGACTGTAACATATACACACAAAATTCAAATCAAATCAAAATCAAATGATTTCTTTTTACTGGATATTTTTATGGTTGAAATTTGTGTTAAATCAAAATCAAATGATTTCTTTTTACTGGATACTTTTATGGTTGAAATTTATGTTTGAATCTGTTGCCATTATTAATTGATTCACTGTATACATCAACGCTATAGATATATTTGAAATCACATGATTTGTTCTTGGACGATATATACCTACAGGGTCACGGAGGCGGTGACTGAGAAGTTATCCATGATTTTATAGATTCACAAATTCGTCCATCATTTCACAAATTCACAAATTCCTCTTTGAATTATGGAAGGCGGAGAGATGGTGTAGAGAAAGCTAGGACTTGGCTGCATAACGGCCAGTTATGTGTTTTTCATGTTGATTGTAATAATGTTGTAAACAAGATCATTCAATGGCATGTAGACAATCCCAAAAACTTTCTAGAAGGCGGATCATTCCCGCTGGAGACAAATCCTTTTTAAGCTACCCTAGTTGGGCGTGAGATTTGGTCAGCCCAAAAAAGTTTGGGGCAGACCGATCATTACAGTCGGACACAAATTTTATGTCACTTGGCCTAGTTATCCGAGAGCAGATTTATAGTTATAAATGCTACCTAGTATTTAATACTGGGCTATCAACATTCCCAAGCCACTGCCTTAATGTCTTCCCAAGCCGCTGCCTTGATGTCTGTTTAGAGAAATTTTCGCCAATCTTCAAATAATCACCAATTCACTGATAATTTTAACAATAAAAATATTTTAACAATAGTGTAGGTAGATTATTATTAAACCAGTATCGATTTATTTTATTCAAGAATTTAATATGAGTTTAGAGAAATCTAATTTTTTTTAAATGCAAACTTATTTTAAGGCAAAAAAATAATTTATAATTTTGTTATTGTTTAAATTGTCTTTTTGAATGTTACAGAAATTACATATGTGTATTGAACTATTTTATCTTATCAACTCGCATTAAATTGAAAGTTTTATTATTATTTTATTTTTAAATATATGTCAATATTAATTCATATTAAAATATCTTACTCTTATTCTATATGACATTAAAATATTTTCTTTTAACATTTTTTTTATATATATAAAAATATCTATGAAGTTAATACTTTACTTCTAATTACTTTACATGAAATTTTATATATATATATATATATAACCCACATTACTTTTCTATTTAGAAAAATTGTATTTTTATTTTAAGAGGGATGCTTGGCTAGAATGATCCTATGTGCTTAAAGTTATATAAAATTATATTACTTAACATAGACATCTAAATATTTTATTTATTAATAGAAAAGTTTTGTAGTAATCCATTTTTTATTGTTTATTTATACGGTTATTGAATTTTTGTTTTATTTTTTCCTACATTAGAGAAAATTATTTATATTATTTTCTAAGGACTTGGCATACTTACACATGGTCCTCATACTAATTTGTAAAATGAGCCTCTAGGCTCAATGAGCTTCTAGGCTCAACTAGCCTACTAAAAAGATGAAAAAATTACACTAAAATGATGTAGATATCAATTTTTATAATATGTTTAAATTTTATGTTGAAAGACGTTCTTCAATATGAAAGAGATGTTGTATTTTCCTCTTAACTCTTATATTATGTAAATATTTGATTTAATTAAATTACACAAATAATAATAATAATAATAAAATTTCTAAATATAATTATTCATTATAATATTAGTAAAATTATATAATAATTAATAATTATATTTATATTTATAATTATTATTATTATTATTGTGGCTAGAGGTACTCTCTAACTTAGGATGGAAGAAATGTTGTAATCTCTTGTTCTCTTATGTCCTGTTAAATATTTGGAAATGGTATTGACTTAAGTATCATAGTTAGATCAAGTCCATTAGTAGGTGTCTATATGTGGATAAAAACTTTGAAAATAACATTTTCTAATAAAAAGGGATTATAATTAAAAATATCTATTCTAAAATCATCTTTAGCAACTTTTTCATTTTCTTAAACTAAATTTATTTTTTATAACTTTTTTCATTGTTTAAATTTATTTGTAATATAAGATGTTTTAATTAAATTTAAATTTTATACAATTTAGAAATTTAAATCTATGAAAGGAAAGTCATAAGAGAAGAAGTTAAATTTGTCCGGGTATGTTTTGATAATAACCTTAAAGCTTCTGATATTAAATGCGGCAGATATGGTTTGCAGTGAAGAAGATAGTTTAGGATTTCTGTCGTTTTCGTTGTTTGGCAAATATCTGGAACCTGAACTGAATCAGGTCCCTCCTTGCTTCCGTGATCCTTGTTATTTCCATGTTATGATACTATTTGTAGCTGATGCACTCTATAGTGATGGGGATAGTTTAGATGTGAGTTTGTTTCTGTTCTTTCTGTCGTTTGTTAATTGTTGGGAACCAGAAGGGAATCCGGGCACCCCTCCCCTCTGCGCCCTTGGCAACTCCCAAGCACCTGAAACAAACTCTGTGCGAAGGTATGGGAGTACAACCACCAGTTATCTGTGTAATCCCTGTGGTAGCCAGGTTCGTATAGGGCGTCAAACTCTAAATAGGAAGAGTCGGTTTAAGTTTCTCAGTCATAGTCCTGGCTGTAATTCTGTAATTGTCGACAACCTCAGTCATAAAATGTTACCTTCTTATCTGGGTGCTGCAAAAATATTCCATTTTTCCTTTTACCCCCAAGATAATCCCCACAGTCAAACCATTGATATCAAGTGCAAGAAGTTGGTCGAGCTTCCGTTTCGACGAAGGTCTGAAGGCACCGCGAGGTGCATGCTGTGTTTTAAAACCTTTTCTCACTTTGTTTATTCATGCATGCCAGTGTTAGTTAAAATCTCACCTCCAGCAATGGGAAAGCGCCACTATCAGGCAACGAATAAGGGAAAGCAACCTGATCAGCCAGATGCTGTACCAAAGAAAAGGGGGCGGAAAACGTATCTGGAACACCTGGAAGAATTGGCAGTCAAATATGTCATGAGTAATCCCTCGGCATCCAGAAATGAAATTCGTGGTTGGGAACAGGAAATCCACCAGGAACCAGAGGAAACTGAGACAGAGGCAGAGATACTGGATTTTATCACTGATCCAGGGCATACAAGAGGCAGGCTTACTTTGTTTAACCAGACAGTCCATACATATTGGATTGTAAAATGCATGCTTGCAAAAGCAATCCAAAGTAATCACCCAGTCCAAGTAAAGACAGAAGCAATGCAACCAGACCTACGCACCCAGGCTCTACTCTTGGAGATTCAGGACAACCAGCAGCATCTAAAGATCACCCAATACCAAACTGCAGACAGGGTTAGCAGATTAGATGAAAAAGTGGGACGTCTGGAGAAAACTCTTCAGAAGATTCTTCAGCAATTGAACCAAGTAGAAATGCCAGGATCTAATGTCAAAGACCATGCCCCAGTCTCCTCATCTGAGGTTTAAAGGTGTCTGATTTCATGGACTTTTGTTAATTTTGATTTTTAAAGTACTGTTATGTTTGTAAATATTAAAGTAGACACTCAGGTAGTACAAGAAAGTCATAGACGTAAGAGACAATTCCAATTTTGGGATGCAAACCATGTTTTTAGAAGGCCAATAAACCTGGTTTCCCTCCTGGGCAGGTTGAGGCCAAGAATGACTTTATATTTTGTAATATGTCTTACAATATAAATAGAAATGGCATGGACACATCGAACTTACAAAAAAAAAAGAGAAGAAGTTAAATTAAAATAAATTCCTTTATTTTTTTCAAATTAATTTCTTATTTAAATTTATAAATATATTTTAATTTAAAATAATTTGATTAAAATTAATAAAATAATAAAATAATTTATATTAATAAATATTTTCATTTTAAAAATAAAATATCCATCTTAAATGTGGATCTACTAAGAGATGTCGAATCTTTTGAGGTACAAACTTCTTTTAGAGTGAAAAGAGATTTGATCCATCTAGCCTCTTGGTAGATCAAGATTTAAAATCTCTTGAAGTACAATAAACATTAAAATGATGAAAAGTAAATAACAACATTATATATTTAACATATTGTCATCATATTTAAATTAGAGAAACTACATGTTTATCAAATTACCCATGAGGTGTAGATTAGTTGATCTAGCTAAGTTTTAGTTCAATGAAGATTTGGGGTTCAAACCTCATGGGGAGAAGCTAAGGATGGAAGTCACTTTGGAGAATTAAACTATCCCAATAATACTCATGAGAATCCTAGCACAATCCTAATAATAACATCTCAATGTGGAAAAAAAATTTACCTAACAAATTATACTAGCAATTGCACCACATGTTGCAAAGGAAACGTTGTAAGGCAATATCATAGGAAAAGGAAACTATAGAGAAATGGGGGTTGCACAACCATTGATAGTCATACATATCCTTTAGCAACTCCAAGGGGCATAGAAGCAAATAAGCTATGTTGCAATCCAAACATTCAAAAACATCACATGCATTCCATTCCTCTTGGAGACCTAAGAGTTCTAAGAGATGTTTATAACTTTCAACCTTCATAGCTCCCTTGAGTACTTTTATAATTAAAAACAATTTATACAAGAAAGATAAAGATAAATTTTCCTAGCTATATTCCCCACGTATATTTCTCGTTGACTTCAAATGCAGGCATATTCAAATTAAAATAACAATTTCACAACTGTCATCTTACAAAATTGAAATCTTCTCTAGAAAGAGAATTTTATTTATAAAATAAAACCAGTTTCATTCATTAATAGGATTTCCCGGCCTATCTCTTTTTTATCATTGTTCACAGACATAATAAATACCTCGTAAATACATGTTTCACTATATTTTTAAAGACAATTAAAGTGACTATACAAAAATACAACTACAATACAAGCTATCTGGATTAGATATGAATCCCAAGCTTTGCTTCAAACGCCTTCAGAAAGATCAACATAACTTACATTAAAATAGTGTATAAAACCAATTATATCAAATATTTCCCTTGGAAACTCCAATCCAACTAATTAAATATGAGAAAACATAAATTTGTAATCAAGTACCAAAAATGCACAAGTATTTTTTACACCAAAATTATTCCATTGCAAGGCTATATTGTGTAAAAACCTAAAATAAGAAAATCGACATAATGCAAATTAGGAGAGAGAACATAGTTATGCATGTTCATCTCTACACCTGAGGCTCTTAATTGATTTCCAAAACAACTTCATCAACTCCAATCGGATCTATATAGAAATTGTTATTCCATTGTTTTTTATTATACATTTTAATATGATCTAAGCAATCAAAATGCAGAGATTGAAACCCAGTAGCTCCATATATTATCAAAATCTGGATCAGGGGAAAAAATTAGCTCAAAATGAAAGTGATTAGAATTGCACCAAACTAGAATGATAGCGAGCGACCCATCGCAAGGAATCCAATACAACTTATTTCGTCAAAAATCAAGTTTGGATGAAGGAGTTATGGTCTGATGATCGTCGTTTAGAACATGCAATTTTTTTTTTAAATATTGCATAACAGGTACAAGTGATAACATGGCAGTACAATCAGCATGAAGAAAATCTTCTTCAATTTTTGTCCAATGAGACTATAACAAGTGTCATTATGGGATTCGCTAATTTGGTTTGTGAAGATAAAAATTGCCCAACATCCTCGAAGATTGAATGTGGGTTCATAATTTTTATATGGTGGAAATTATTTTTCAATATATTAAAGTTGGGTTAATAATATGTATATATATATATATAATGTTATATGATTTTAAATATCATATATCATATTAATATTAATTTTAAACTTTTATTAATTAAAATCCACATATGCCATAGTCCACATATATATATATATATATATATATATATATATATATTAATTTTAAGCTTTTATTATTTAAAATCCACATATGCCATAGTCCATGTTTCAAAGCTTTTAAATACGTTGGAATTTTAACTTATTGCAAGGTTTGAATCATATATCGTATGTGGTGCAAAATTCAAAGGTTTTAGAGGCATATATTAACGGTGGAAGCTCTAAATTTCGGGACATATATTGTACGTTGAACAAAACAAACATGCATGGAGGGGCGAGGTCGGGCTTCGACCCCATGACCTCCCCCATGCCACTACAACCTTCTACCAATATGCCACCACTTCAGACCTTGAAAACCAACGTGTGAGCTTTGTATTTAAATGTTGTTGTGGAATCCGATGGAGGATCGGAGGGGGCCAGCCCCGCGGGCCAGCCCTCCTCCACATGACCCTCTCATATAACTTTGCTTAAGCGCCCAACAGTAAGAGGAGATTAGTGCGCACTTATCACACCATTAAGTGCACTTATCCCTTAATTAACTTAGCTTAACAGTTGGCGAAATTTTGGCGGATTCCCCAAATTTAACGCCACTTCCAGATTTGTCTAAGCGATCTGGCAATTTTCTAGATTTAGAGGCAGAATCTTGGGGAAATTTTAATGGATCATATCTTGAGAAATTTTTGGCCAATTTGGGCTCAAGAATAGTCATTCTTAGTAGATTGGCATGCTCTGAATCCATTGGAACAACTTACAGAGGCAATGGAGCAAATCTACAGTGGTTTTGGTCACTTGAAAAATTTTGAAGCTTAGGGCCACCAAGAGGGAAGGCCATGCCCAGATCAATTAAAGGCCAAATTGACAGAATGAATAGTCATTTTTTTATGTAGTTGATGCTCTGAACACAGTGGTAAAATTTATAGGGGAGTTGGAGCACATATGAAGGTGTTTTTGTCACTTTGGAGATTAAACAAGCCCATGGCCACCAAGATGGGAGGTCAAGCCTAGAGGAGTTGGTAACCAAATTCAGAGGTTGAACAGTAATTTTTGGGGTATTTGAGTGTTCTGAAGCCAATGGAATAGTTATCAAAACTATTGGAGTAATAATGGTGCTTGCAATAAAAAATTTTAATCTTAATCCCATAAGGGCCTAGCTAGTTAAAGCAGGTCCATGGAGATGTAGCCCAGGAGGGGTGAACTCCATTATCATCCATTATGTTATACAACTATTGTGAGTTATATTTCTGTATTTCATTTTCTGTATATGATTTTTTAAAATTTAATTAACTCATAATTTTATCATAAAAAACACATGAAACTTGACACTTTAACCCCTTCACAAATGGTTAACATGAGACGATCCTTAAACACATTTTTAAGATTGATGAGGGAGTTAGCATAACATTAACTAGTTTTCCCATATTCATATGAAGTTGGTATTAAAGCAAAATTTTAGCTCATTTTAGCCAGGTTTAGCTAATTCTTCTATAGCTAATGATTTTTGAATTTGTGCAAGTTTATGTGTGAAGGAAAAGAGTTAAAAAATTGAGATTTGAAACCTCAAATCACAGCAAAGAAGCTTTGTATGCATGGTATGTGTGATGGAAGCTTCATTAAGTGATGCTTACAATCAATCTTCCTTAGAAAAAATCTTTTATAAATATATGTTGTAAAAACTCTACATCAGATTGATAGAATGCAAGAGAAGTATGAAGATAAGAGGGAGAACATTAAACTTCAAGAACAGTTGATTGCCATGAAGGAGGAGAAGCAAGAGCTTCTTGAAAAGCTGCATGAGATGGAGATTCAGATCCATGTTGAAAATTAAGATCTTTAAAGGATGCATGAGATGGAGACTCAACTCCATGATGCTAAGGAAGCCTTAGCCATGTATGTACATGAAAAAGAGGTATGCAATTCAATTTTATCTTCAATTTCCTCTCAAAATGAATGTGCAAGTGCTTTTGAAAGACACGCTAGAGGAATAGGGTCCAAATTATTGATGAAGATGGGATATGAAGGTAAAGGATTAGGCAAACATGCACAAGGCATAGTTGAGCCAATTTTTATTGAGGGAAGGCCTAAGTATTTGGTTCTTGGTTATGGACAACATGATGGAGAAAGCTCTAAAGCCAAGGAGGAACATGACGGTGTTCCAAGAAGGACTTTCATTTCATGTTCGTTACCTTAAGCTTGTGAAGATTGTGTTCATGAGGAATGCAAAATTTTTACACCCACTTTGTAAGAAGGTGCTCATAAGCATGCACCTAATGAGAATGGTGAACAAGATGATGTTGAAAGCTCTACAGTCATTGAATATATTGTTGGTATTCCGAGGAGAGCCACCACCTCATCAAATTCACCTCCTCAAGAAGGCGAAAAAGGTGAATGTTCAAGGAATAAATCTGATTTTAATCAAGTTAATTTTGATTATGATAAACATGGAAAATTCTCACATAAGATTTGGAGAAAAGTTGCATGTTCCTTTTGTGATTTAGATAACCATAATGTTCAAGATGTTGGAAGAAGATAGCCATGCACAGGAAACCTTCTAAGCAAAGGAGGCAGAAAGCCAAAGATAAAGTAAACCATGTTGAAAAGAAGATGCAATTTTTTTTCACTCATTGCCATAAGCAAGGTCATTTTGTAGACAAATGTTGGACTTTGTATACAGCAAGTCATCCACGACATTTGAAGAAGGTGGAGAAAGAGAATGGCAAGAATCGAAAAGAAGATTCCATAATTGATGTGGGTCAAGATGATTCACATGATGATGATGTGCAGCTAAAATAAGCACCATTGAAATGGTTTGGTAAGAGGTGGTTAGATTTCTTATCCAATTAAGGCTTTGCATGTATTTTGATGTTGATGCATTATTTTCCTATTGAATGCATGTTGCATGTTTACGCCAAGAATGTGTTTGAAATGGGAGTATGTTGACTCACTTTATTGCAACAAAATTTGTTCATTTTAGCTTTAGGTACATGTACATATGAATGGAGTTATTCTACTTATGATTGTACTTGTGAGAGAGTTGAAGAATTGTATACATACAATAGAGTTTGCGTTTATGAACAGTGGAATTTTGATGGTTTCATTGTGCTTGAACATGCATGAGTAATTTCCATGTATTGGCCAATTCCTTGTTTCACTTGTATGTTGTCGACTTGATAGCGTTGATCATTTGCACATGCATGAGTGTCGACTTTTGTTGATCAATTGTGTGTTACATGCATGTCATATCGACTTGCAAGAGTTTATTTTGTCTCCAAAGATGAAAATGAGATGTTGACGAAGTGTTTCATGAGATGTGAAATTCTTTTAGTTTTGGGAATAGAATCGTCAAATTGTTATACATGCTTATGCTTGACTTGAGAGTCATTTGTTTGAAGAGGCATGTTTTTTGTCGACTTGTGTTTAGTCAATAAGTTTTTACACCAATATGTAAGAGTACATGATGATGTTCACATGGTGTGAAATTAGTTGCTTTGAAGGAGCAAGAGGATATGTCGTCAAGATGTTTCTTGCAAGATGTGTTTTTTAGATTGATGGTTGAATATGAATATCTTATGTTTGTGACAAGATGTCAAGAAAACTTTTTCAGCCATTGTAGAAAATTGTATGTGTTGATGCCAAGAAGAGAAGGAGATGGAAAATGCATTCTTCCAGATGTGAAATTTGGAACAACGGTGTTAAAAGAATGGTCATCTATTTTCTTGTTTTTACTGATGTTGGAAGCTATTTGTTGTAGTTAACTCATTGTGAAAAGGAGGAACAAGATTCTCAGTGGAAATGAAATCAGTTAGTTTTCCAAGCACCAAGGAATTTATTTGGTACACCAAAAGTGTTATATCAGCAAGCAGCCAACAAGCGTTGGATTGGGTCAGCAGTAAAAGGAGAACAGCGGTTGAAGAGCCAAGCCATTTGCAAGGCAAGGCAAGGCATGCTAGTGACCAAGTAGTTGTCATGGTGATTTTACAAGTAGAATCAAGATTATAGAACTTGGGAAATAGAAGAATATTCATTACTCGTGAGATAATCAAATTTTGTGGGTGAAAAAGCATGTCAGTGGGAAGGAGTGATCAGAATCTGGATCAGGGAAAATTTTAAGGATGGAAAATTATCTTGAAGTTTAGAAAATTGGCAAATCTCATTAGTCCCTAATATGCAAACTAAATGTTTATTGATGTATTTGTAAAATTATTCAAATTTATAATGATATTATATATATTGTCTATGTAATGTTGGCGATTTTTAACGTAAAATAATTTGATATTGTAAAATTTGGGCGAATAATTTTTATAAAAAGATGGAAATTTGCGAATAATTTTTTTGGAAAACCCATGGAAAATTAGCCCACTAGCGAATATTAGCCCCTAAAATTTTCCATGATTTGGATCAGGGGCAAAAATTAGCTCAAAAATGAAAGTGCTCAGAATTGCACCAAACTAGAATGACAGCGACCGGCCAATTGCAAGGAATCCAACGCAACTTATTTCGTCAAAAATCGAGTTCAGATGAAGGAGTATCATCATTCACAACATGCAAATTTTTTAAAATAAATTGCAGAATAGGTACAACTGATGACATGGCAGTCCAATCAGGATGTAGAGAATCTTCTTCAGTTTTTGTCCAATAGGACTATGACAAGTGTCACTACGGGATTCGCCAGTTTAGTTTGTGAAAGTAAAAATTGCCCAATGTCCTCCAAGGTTGAATGTAGGTTCATGATTTTTATATGGTGGAAATTATTTTTTAATATATTAAAGTGTGGGTTAATATATGTATATGTATTTAATATTTTATATGATTTTAAATATCGTATATTATACTAATTTATTTATATATATTAATATTAATTTTAAACTTTATATTAATTAAAATCCACATTACATATACCATAGTCCATGTTCGGAAGCGTATTAAAATATGCCTAAGTCCGAATGGTTATACATATTTTAAATACGTTGGAATTTCAATTTCGGTGGCATTATATTTAGGTGAAAACTTATTGCAAGGTCTGAATCATATATCGTATGTGGTGCAAACTTCAAAGGTTTTAGAGGCATATATTAACGGTGGAAGCTCTAAATTTCGGGACATATATTATACGTTGAACAAAATAAACATGCATGGAGGGGTAAGGTCGGGGTTCGACCCCGTGATCTCCCCCATGTCACTACCACCTTCTACCAATGTGCCACCACCTCAAAAATTGAAAAGCAATGCGCAGACTTTGTATTTAAATGTTGTTGTGGAATCTAATGGAGGAGCAAAGGGGGCCAGCCCCGCAGGCCAACCCTCCTCCACGTGACCCTCTCATATAACTTTTCTTAAGAGCCCAACACTAAGAGAGGATTAGTGCGCACTTATCACACCATTAAGTGTAGTTAGCCCTTAATTAACTCAGCTTAACAGTAGGAAAAATTTTGGTGGATTCCCCAAATTTAGCGCCACTTCTAGATTTTTCAGAGCTATCTGGCAATTTTCCAGATTTAGAGGCAGAATCTAGGGGAAACTTTATTGGATCATATCTTGAGCAATGTTTGACCAATTTCGACTCATTAATAGTCATTCCTAGCATATTTCCATGCTCTGAATCCATTGGAACATCTTGCAGAGGCAGTGGAGAAAATTTATGGGTGTTTTTGGTCACTTAAATAATTTTAAAGCGTAGGGCCACCAGGAGGGAAAGCCATGCTCAAATCAGCTGAAGGCCAAATGGAGTGAATGAATAGTCAATTTTTAATTTATTTGATGCTATGAACACAGTGGTACATTTTATAGAGGCAATGGAGCACATATGAAGGTGATTTTGTCACTTTTTAGATTAAACAAGCCCATGGCCACCAAGATGGAAGGTAAAACCTAGAGGAGCTGGTAACCAAATTCAGAGGTTGAATAGTCAATTTTGGGGTATTTGAGTGTTTTGAAGCCAATGGAATAGTTATAAAAACCATTGAAGCAATATTGGTGTTTGTAATCAGACATTTTACTCTTAATCCCATAAGGGCCTAGCTAGTTAAAGCAGGTCCATGGAGATGTAGCCCTGGAGGAATGAAATCCATTATTATCCATTGTGTTATGTGATTGTTGTGAGTTATATTTATGTATTCAATTTATTGTATATGAGTTTTTAAAAGTTAATTAACTCATAATTTGATCACCAAAAACACATGAAACTTGACACTTTAACCCTTTCACAAATGGTTAATATGAGACGATCCTTAAACACATTTTAATATTGATTAGGGAGCTAGCATAGCATTAACTAGTTTGCCCATATTTGGATCAATATATAATGCAAATTCATAGGCTTATGAGGCCTGCTCCTCTTTTAGTGAGCTTATTCACTTAATCATTTTTTTGTAAGCCTTCCTTAAATAAGATTGGCCTTCATTTCAATCCCTTCACATTAAATAAAAGCTGGAAGATTAATTCCTGAAGACACATATTAATTACTCTTTATGTGAGCATGTATCTTCCATTCAAGAAAGTCCAGTTTCGAGTGTCTCTTGGGATGAGAATTGCTATCAAGTTCGGAGTCTAGAATGGATGTTCTAAGATGGTGTTCAAGCTTAATTTATCCATCATTCAAAGGCTTCACCTCATCATAAATTTCGGTTTTATGTGGTGTACATGGCTTTGATATTTGCATGATATGCATAAATAAATTCCCTTCACCTCCAATAACTCTTACTAGGATGGACAGTCGTTATTTTAGATCCATAACTATCAGGAACTCTTCAAATTTCATCTACAAAATCTTAATCATGGCATTTTTTCTTCTGGCAACCTTTTCATACGCATCACTCTCATTATCAAACTGATTTTGATTACCAAAGTGCTGAAAATATTTGATTAGGGAACCCTCTTTTCCAAAGTTTTTATAACCCCCGAGTGTACTTTGGAAACTCAAACTTCTAGAGAAATTCATTTGGTGTTCATATTCATCATCATCAAACTCATCAAACATTGGATAACTATCTTTATGGGAGAATATTGTTCACTTGAAATTGATATTCTGCCACAAAGGACAAATTTTAAGGATGGAAGTTTATCTTAAAGTTTAGAAACTTCGGCGAATCTTACTAGTCCCCAATATGTAAATTGTAAAAATTTTGATGATATTTTTGTAAAAATATTTAGGTTTATATTTTTTTATATTAGTATATATAATTTTTTGGTGATTTTAAGGGTAAAATGATTTTAGACTATAAAATTTGGCCAAGTGAATTTTCAAAAAAATGGAAATCAACGAATCTTTTTTTTGGAAAAAGCATGGAAAATTAGCCCAGCTGCCAAAATTAGCCCCGAAAATTTTCCATGCTGCCACATATTGACCTCTTCAATTGGGTTTTAACCTTATCTTCAAAAGTATGGTTAGTTTCATACTCTTCTTGACTATGTATATACTCATCATGATATTTTTGGTAGGAATTTTTCATACAAGATGGACCATCCTTTGATGAAGAAACTTATCAACCAAACATTCTTCTCCAATTTCAAAATAAGAACTTTCTTTTTGAATGGGATAAATTGTTTCAATTAGGTTTTCTGTACTATTTTTGCAACTAAATATGCTTGCTATGACATATCAAATATTTTATTTTTTTCATTAAACATAACTTTAGCACCTTATGATTGGGTGCGAGAGATTTTTTTGTTGTTTTTGTTGTTATTCATTTCCTTATTAAATGTATCCTATTTTTTTTTGTAAAATGTAAATGCATTTATGGAATAGCTTCTCCTCTCTCTTTTTTGTGTGATGGAGGATAAGATTGTTAAACTATAAAATATAAGTTCAAACTATAAAAGATAAAATGTATAGAAGGTGAGCATTGAAATTTTTTGTTTAAGATGGACATGGAATTTTTATTTATTTATTTATAATAGAAATTGAAGTACTTTTTGTTAGTAATATTTTTTTTAAGGGCTACTTATCATCTTCACTTTAAATACTAAAGAAAATGGACATATCTCTTCAAATGAAACATATCTCTTAAAATGAAATAAATAAATCTCTCCATCTATATTTATTCACTTTTGTTGGGCATATTCCTTAAAATGAAATATATAAAACATTATACATATATAATCATTTACTTTATTTTACTTTATGACATGTCAAAATAATCTATTTAAAATAGACAATAAAATATTTTATTTAGGAATAATATAAAATATTTTCTTATTACCAATATTATTTTTTTACACAACTATTTTCCTATTGCAAAATTAATGTAGTTACAAATCTTCTTTATATTATTTTTTCAAAAATATTTAATATTTTAATTAAGATAAAATTAAAATGTTTATTTATAATTTAAAATAAAGTGGTCCACCAGGTCTTGGATACACTGTGCTTTGTGAAGACACTCCTTGATGTGAAATCATTGTTTCAATCTTCCCTATATTATTTTTTCAAAATTATTTAATTTTATTTGATGTAAAGATTAAAATGTTTATTTATAACTTAAATTAAAATGGTTCTCCAAGTCTTCAATTCCCTGCCCCAATCAAAGTGATATTATAAACATAATGAAGATATAGTCATCCAAACTTTTTAAAAAAAAAAAATTGAAATTTTTATTATTGTTATTAATATTTTAATAAATATTAGATATTAAATCATATATTATATATAAAAATATCACATAAATATTTATAGAATATAATTAATCTGTTCAAATCGATTATAAAGTATACTCTTATAATTTAGAGATAAATTATAAGCTTTTTAAATCAATCAAACAGATTACAATGCAATTACCATTAAAAAATCATGTTTTTTAAAGTCCCACATTTAAATATTTTGATCAGTTACACCCATGTGAAATTCAACGCAATTCTAATTAAAAATCCTTATTAACAGAAATTCAATAAAGACCATTGATATAACGACAAGTTCCGGACGAGATTAGACGTAATATTTTTTGTGGTCATTTGCTTCCATGGTTTCGGAGACGAATTAAATGGATTGACGTTTTTCAAATATTTTGGTGTTTTTTAAAAATTGTATATGGAATTATGGTTGCCGTTGTTTAAAATATTTTCTTAATTACATTTAGAAAGAAAAACCTTCCGAAACATGTGAATGGTTTATGTTTGAATATCTATAGAATATATTTAAATAGTTGCTCAAAAAAAAAAATGAAAAAATACTCAAAAATAATTGGACTACGAGTAGAATTTTGGGATATGTTATTTAAAACAAGAGGAATTACTACTGTCCAGAAATAGATTTACTCAACAACCATGTGATTATATTTTAAACTAGAATAGCGGCATGACACCAAGTCCCTGTCGTGAGTGGGGTTGGTGAGACAAAACTGGTCTTTGTTCTATTGCATAATTAACAGTACTCCATAATTAAGTCTTTGTTCTATTTTATAATTAGCAATACTGCATAATTAGGAGGCAAGGAGTTGGGTTGGTGAGACAAAAATGGTCTTTGTTCTACGGCATAATAAACAATATTGCATAATTAGAGGCAAAGAGTAGGGTTGGTGAGACAAAACTGGTCTTTGTTCTACTGCATAATTAGCACTAATTAGTTTTCTGTTATCTTTCACTTGTGAGCCGTTTCAATAGTGCGTAAAATTGAATTTAGCCCCTTCTGAAAAAAGTATACCAAAGCAACAATAACTCGTTTTAATATAAAATTATATAGTTTTGTTTTCAATCATAGAACAGAGGACAATCACCCTGACTTGAATGATCTCTTACTAAAAGAGTCTTGTCAGTTTTGGAAAAATTATATATAATGAAAATTGTAGTAACAGGAAAGACATACATGTTCCGTTGCGATAAATAATGCCATTGAAGGTATTATGATAAGAACAGGATCCCCATTAAGGAGGTCCCTAGATGAAGACAATGACATTGTGTCAACCATAAATCTAGAGGGGATCAAACCGCTTTGAACATGACGTCATGGGAAATCAGAATAGTCAAGTGAATTAGCGCCATTGGAGTAATATAGATAGACCAACTTCTTGCAGGGACGGTGAGGAGTTAATAAATAACTTGGAATCTCTTAACGACGAATTCACAAGGATAAAGATATACCTGCACCAATTGACAAAGGAGAACAATTTTAGTGATAAGCCTAGATGCATTAAAGTTATAATTTAAGGATACAGCCGAGAGGATTTACGTGCATCCAAAATTCTGAAGGAAGATCAAGAAGATCAACACATGGAATCGTTGGAATTCTGGCTAGAAGTTGTAGGAATCTCAAGAGCCATAATCTGCAGCTAAGCTAGAAAAGGTATACATAGATAGGGATACTTCACACACAAAAAAAAAATACATGAAATTTGAATGAAGGCAATGTCATATCGGTAGAACGGCTACAACACCTATTGAGCGAAGTGCGAACGCTGGAGGTTTAGGTCTACCGACATTAAAGGTAAATAGGAGATCAAGCTTTTTAGATATATATCCCCTGCCAGTCAAAGTATCGACCTTGAAGATTAGTAACCCCTATTGGTATTTGAGAAAGAAGAAAAGAAAACTAACGCCTAAAAAAAGAATATATAAATGAATTTTATGACGCCATATGCCTGGTAGGTTCGAATGAGGTTCCTCTACTTCTTTCTTGTCTGACGTCATCTCATCAAAGGATTGTTGCTGGCCTGCCTCCTATAGTTCGGACTTCGCGGATGTTGACGGCGAAGGGAGAAATGAACGTATTGAGTTACCCGTGATAGGAGTGGGTCACCTCGTAGCTAGGTCTCCTAAGCTGGCTAGGCTCAACAGTTAAACTCTTTTGTAACTGGATAACGATCACCAGTCACTGAATCATACTAACCAACATTTGGCTCTCAGGATCTCGCTCACGAAATGGATCTCACTTTGGAACTAGATCTTGTTTTCTAGCATCATAAGCAATACAACAATCATTAAGTGATCTCGGTGATGCACTGCCTAAAGCATCGTTGGTTCACATGCACATGCAAATAGCCATGTAGCATGTAGTTGGGCAGCTCTCCATGTGGTCTGGCACCTGCTCATGTGGTCTGGCCCGGAGACAAGCCTACACATATTACAGGACCAAGAGATACTTATATATATTAGCAACCAAAACAATAACATTTAATGTTAGTGAACTAATGCTGACATTAGTTTTAGTTTTGGAAATACGAATCAAACAAATTGTGTTGACCATGATATTATAACCTTTTTCTTCATATTTTAGTCTATTTTCCTCAGGAAGAGGCCAACAAGATGAGAAAAAATCTTATTGGTGAGAGAAACAATGTCTCTATTTGATAGGTTGAATGGCTATACTCCTTGAAACGAAGAGACCAAACTTTAGCTTAAACTTTATCTTAGTCTTCAACTTGTCGCATGGATTAATGCTATCTCTTAAAAAACGATTACTAATAGTCCCATGTCACAGGCAGCAGGGACCAATAAGTAGGCTAACAAATACCACATTGTTCTTTGCTATGAAATGTGCCCAATTTGTTTTATTATCTACATTAAAATTAAACAAGTTACGATGTAAATAAATTTTATTGCTTACACAAATATCGTCCACCTTTTCTTTTACAGGTCACCCAAATTGTAACGAACAATGGGCACTCATTAAATGAATTTGTGCCTCAAAGAATGTATTCTTATATTAGCCAGTATGAATTGCACATTTCTAAAATTACAGTAAGGGAAACATTGGATTTCTAAGGGCGTTGTCAAGGTCTTGGAGCAAAATATGGTGAGTGTTTGTTTAGTTTTCTCTCAATGTCACATCATTTTCACTTTTAATATTCACCACATGTTTATGCGTTGTTGTAAGAACTTTTAAGATCTGTAAAGCAGACGAGCATCAAACCGGTTTTGGACGTTGATATCTTCATGAAGGTAGAAATTTATATTGATGAGGAGTGGTGCTATTAAATTCATCAATTAATTATTGATGATTCATGTGTCGTCAGTAGGATTTGGTTTTGGTTTTATGCAAAATTTGGATGTATTATCAAGATCCAAACCTCGAAAGACATATTTTTCCCCTGGTGGGTATGTCTTGCCTGTTCAAGCATGAAGAGAGTTACCATGGGTGTTCTAAGCAGGAATAGTTCCTTTGCACGACCATAAATTTTCATTTTCATAATATCATAGTGCCAAAGAGATTTGCTCAAAAAGTTACATATTCTTTGTGTCGGAAAGTTTCACAAAACAAAACACAGATTCACACAGATTCACTTAAAAGAGTGAAAACCAACAAATAGAAAATTCATGTCATAATCCCCCATGGTGATTAATATAAAACCCTATGATATTATATGAATCATTTGGAAGAATTATTTTGAAGATTAACTCTGAAAACCCTTAACCCCAAGTACCGAGGAATCATTTTAAGGGGTAAATCTGAAATGTGTGTAAAAATACTTGTGTTGCAAGATGTTGGGGGATCCTTCTGCAATTCCTTTAGCTTCTTTAGAATATTTTTAGACATCATGGTTGCAACTATAAATAATCCTCTCGGTGATTGACACAAAACCCTATGCTATTAGACAAATCATTTGGAAGAGTTTATTTGAAGCTTAATTGTGGAAACCATTAACCCCAAGTAACCAGGAATCATTTTAGGGGAAAATATTAAATGAGTGTAAAAATACTTGCATTGCAAAATGTTTGGTGATCCTTCTGCAAATACTTGAGCTCCTTCAGAATCCTTTTACACCTCCCAAGCCAAAGTGAGAACATAAGTTCTTATTAATAATGGAATAACAATTGAATCCAGAAACCTCCCCATACACAATGAGAACATGGGTGCCTAAGAATCAGGAAAATACATTCAGACCCTGAGCTTTAGCAACTCAAAATAAAGATATCGATGTTTGGTAACTATTGATCAAAGAGGATGAAATGTTTTCTTATAGTTCATGCAATAGAGAAACAAAAAACGAAATAACAAAGGTTGAAGGCACATATTCACGATCCGATCAATAACACAAAATAATGGTTCCTCCAATAGGTTTGTTATGTAACCAAGTCTCATGAAATGTTTGATTCTAGTTCATGCAATAGAGAAACAAAAAAAGAAATAGCAAAGGTTGAAGGCACATATTCAAGATCGGATCAGTATCACAACATAATGGTTCCTCCAATAGGTTAATAGAAAATCTCTCTAGGATTAGTACAGTTGGTTTTGGTACAATTTCCAAATTCATATTCTCATTAAAACAAATTAATTCATAAATAAAAATAAAAACCCTAAGGTTTCCACTGGAAAATGAGGGAACATTTATCGAAATGAGGGGGGCTCATCCACCACTCATACCTTCATATGTCTCTCAATTTGTGGCAACCACAACAGGGTTCAATAAATAAACTACACCTAACGCGCAGTGGAATTCAATAAATTGATGGATATGATAATCCAATGGATCATATTATTTGAATCGTATAACAAAATGATCTTAGGGCTCACGACTGCACACAATGTCACATGAGGGAGTTATTCTCATTGCAATTATGTGACAGTAAATTTTATCATTTAAAAATAAAAGAGAAAATAATGTGGCAAATACAAATAATATATGTGTATCTGAACAGAATCGTCGGGTAAGCCAACTTCATATAAGTAGCCCATTTTAACCAGTTTTGTAAAGAATTTTTGCAGTATTAATACTTATCAAAACATAATTAAAATCACATACATGTATGCATGATAAAATTGTGATGAACCTGGAGGGTTCTTAATTTCAAATCACTAAATACATTAACTAAAGTTGCACCTGGTTAGTCCCCAGGAAAGACCAGAGTGTGGTCACCTAGGGAACAATCCTGGGAAGTCAGTTGATTCGAAGAAAAAACAGTAATAACTAACAAACCGAACAGTCCAAGCCAACGAAAAGAAGAAGAATAGTAATTAACCATAGATGCAAAAACACACTATACAAGTATATTTCTTTTAATAAATTCATATTCCTGATTAACAAAAAAAAATTGAATAAATAAATTGAACTTTCTAGAACCTCTGAGCATATGGGTTTAAATCCTCAACTGCAGTTACGTGAGGAAAGGACCATAGAACTCATCTTATTACTCATGAAAATGAACAATAGAGATTAAATATTAAATGAGAAATGAAATTTTATAGTTCAAAGTAAGCTATTACAAAACCCCAAACCCTTACAAATTCGACCCAGTAAGTTAAGCATTCAAATAGCTTCTGCTGATAATAAAATGACAGGGTTGTTATAAATACTATGGCCACAATGATTTTTATGCTTTCAAAACCTAAAACCATCGCAGATAAGAACCAGGTCACAAAATTAAAACCATTGTTGCTAACCGAGTAGGGGATTCAAATACCTCTTGTTGTAAATGCCAATAAACCAAAGTGGAGACTATTGAATCTCTTCCATTACCGAGCGGGGGTGGAGTCGACCGCCAGAGCTGATGTATCCTTTGAGGCCTACAAAAAAAACAACTCATATTAAGTTAAATCCCTCATAATATGAGTTAACATTAGAAAAAGTGACATGCAAAAATTGATTATATCTAACCACTTACCCAATCTCGATAATGAGCAGGGATTTCCTTCTTTTGACCAAGAGTCACAGTATAGATTTCCATAGCAATGAAAACCTTTACTATAAAATAACTCAGAACATTGAAGGTTTCAAAAGAGAAGTCATAATGTTGAAGACTACAAAAGGTTGAGGGTTGTTCGTTTGGATCCATCTCACAAAAAGGAAGGATCGATAAGTCAATTTCAAACCCTTATCATAAGCGTTTCCTGTCACTCGTAAACTAGAGTCTCAAAGACCAAATCTTCATGACAGGGCATGATCACGAAAACAAAAATGATAACCTCCAGTTTGCGATAAAGTTCCTGCAAAGCTCTCAGCACTGCAACCAAAACATAAACACATAAGAGGTCATAGAGAGGTGGAAGTAGGACTTGGTGCAGAGCTCCCAGATTTGCAACCAGAACAGAGACACATAAGAGGTCATAGCGAGGTGGAATTAGGGCTTAGGTGAGTTAGTTAGGTAGTTATTAGAGCTTGAATGAAGGATATATTGGATCTAATGGCCTAAAACATTTCAATTGTCTAACATTTGATCCAATGGCGCAGACAGAGACACAATGGCAGAAAGGGGAATTGTTTTCAAAGAGGAATGCCTTACGACGTAAATAATAATATATATTTTTAAATAAGAAAATAAATTACATAAAATACTAAAAATAAATAATAACATGATATTGTATTTGTTTTCAAAATCATATTTTTAGGAAAAAAATTAAATCCTAAATTGTTATTCTAAATATTTTTATTTTTATTTAAAATTTCAATATAACGTTATCTTTTTCTATTATTATTATAAATATTTAATTTGAAATTTGAAATTTAATAAATTAATTAAAATTTAACAAGATTTGTTATTTATTTAAAAAAAAAGTTATAATAATATTAATTATTTTATAATTAATAAGAAAAGAAATAATAGTTGGAATAGGGAAATTTTTTCTTTTAAAAAAATTGGCAATAGGAATGCTTTGATCAAGTATTTGATAGTGGAAATAGATTCAAAACCATCAAAAACCCCAACGACACTTGAAATATTAAAGCTTGACAGTTGTAACGTGGATTTACTAAATTTTTTTCTAAATTTTATCAAAAACATGATTCGTGACAAATTTGAAGTCTTGTTAGACTCTTTTTTTAAGACGAAAAAAACACTATGTTTTGTATTAAGTCAAAACCAGTACATGTAAATTTGGAACATAAACCCATATTAGTGTCTCGGACAATGGAAAATTCAGAAAAAAGTTCAGACATAAGAAAGTATACATCAGTAGGATGTCGGTACCAACGCAGAACTAAAAAACTAAGACCAAAAGGTTGCAACATTACAGGTAAGCGTCATAATGTTCAAAGATGGATATGTACAGTGGAAGATGTATAAAAAACCGGCTATAGACACTTAGTGGTAACAAAAATGGAATTTTCGGGAGAAAAAAACATATATGTATGATCCATGGTGGCTGAAGTCATTGTAGCTAAATGGACACATCTTCCAGCAGATGACCATCCACAAAATAAAAAATGTGTATGTGCCCGAATTGTTCATTTTAGCCCTTCTTAGAAATGGAATCTGCCATTGGAATGAGACTCTCGATATATGTGTTGAATTTGTAAACAATGCATGTGGTGAAGGAGGATTTTGATGCGTCTGATCTACCTTGCTAGTACTAGAGGAAGAAATGTGTTGTGGCCATTAATACCATCAATAACATCTTCGAAATCTCCATATATGTGTAGATTCATAATCTGCAAATTGTAAGAGATAAAAAAAAATACCCATAGTGCCATGACTTCAACCTTTGTGTTCGATCCAGGACCACCATTCTAGTGTAGATGATATTGTTTGTTGTTGTTCAATCTAATCCAGGTGCTGCATCCACATATACCCTATTTTTCAGCTCCATCGAAATACACCACCAAAAATGTGATCTAGGGTGGAAGATGTCGGTGAGATAAATGCTTAGCTTTAACATCTGGTGCGGTAGTGTTGTCAAGCCATGTCATGATTTTGCAAAAAAATTGATTATGTACAATCGGAATCCCCTCAAAGAGGAATTGGTTCCTAGCCAACCAAACCTCCTAGAAAAAATAGAAAGGAAAAAATCAGTGCTCAGTATCGACATGATACCATGACGAAATGAAATGTATTATATTTTGTGGTGGCCATTCCAAGTTCTATAGGAACTGAGAAAATTATATCCATAATGTCGAGAAACAGGAGCAAGTGATAAACAAATGTTCAATTGATCTGGACTCCGCCATGTAGAAATAACAACGACCCGATCCCTGGTAGCTTCGTCTTAGAATATTGTCCCACATGAGAATTTTATTTCTCAATGTGAGTCAAGTGAAGAGAATGATTTTGTTTGGGATGGGTTTCTTCCATATATTTCTAAAGCATGAGATTGGCTTTAATTGAAGTTTCTAAATGATATTGTTTTTATTAATCTCTGAAACCACAATAGATTGTCAATGCATCTTTCCATCCCAAAAAATCCAATATCCATGTGCATCAAGACAAAATCCAATCGATCTAAGTCTGTCAATGTATACTTGGCATGCCAATGCAGATTTCTCATACAATCCCCATCTCAACAGAAGTATTCCAAATTGGGCAACCCTGTTGCAACGTCGAAATAATCTGGCTTAAAAAGAAGTATCCTTTGTGATATAATACATGTAGGAGATATGCATCTAGAGATAGATCTGGTGAGGTGCCTCTAATGTTGTCTATTCCCAGTAGAATCTTCTGGCCATTACCAACTCCCAAGTCAACCCTTTGATGAAAAGTGCCAATATGTTTCTGAAAAATTACCATATATATGAGCCCCTACTCGTGGGAAAAGCTTGTGTTATGTATATATGTATGAGCCCCAAACCATATAGATAATTGGCACGACATATATCTGGTCAGATTCTTGTACCAATGATAGCCCTCCATAAGGATTTGATCAAGAGAGTCTATGCAAAAACCCGAGTGTCTAATAAAACTCAACAACCATAGATTTTGGGTATTGTCAGTAATTCTAGTCTGTAAAGATGTATTTTTTGTTGTCCATAAGCCCCAGACCACAAGAAATTTGTAACTATGGGATTTATGGAACTAATAATGTGCGAGGGAAACCTTAAAAGGTGTGCTCAGTAAACCGGGATCTGTTGTAATACAGCCTGAATGAGGATGTAGCAACCCCCCAAATTGACCCATTTTTATGTCCAACAGTTCACTGTTTCTTTTATTTCTCCAGATGTCAGGTCTAGTCTTTGGTATGGAAACCAAGGTAAGTGAAGCCATCTTTGAGAGTTTCCAATCTGACATAGAAAATGCCTACGATGATCTCCATGTCCATCCTGTCTCTAGTGGAAGATAGAAGTACAGATTTGCTTCCATTGACCACCAGGCCAAAGGTAGCCCCATATCTTAGGAAGATTGAATTAATGGCATGCCATTGTGCCTGGGAGAGTGTGCTAAAATATAGGGTATCATCAATAAAGAAAGAGTGTGTAGCCACCACCCTAGGAGAGATGTGTCCATGAAGATAACTTGTGATTGTGCATCTCTAATTCTGAGGCTGAGTCCATCCATGATAAGAATAAAAATCAAAGGGGAGAGTGAGCATCCTTGACGAAGGTCATGCCCATCTAGGAAGAAATATGAGGGAAGACCATTTATGATGACAACATACCAGACAGGTGCGATGTATGCCATGATCCATTCGATGTTGTATGTGGATAGAACGATCTTCTGTAGTTCTAGGTCATGAAAGAAAAATCGACACTATCATAAGATTTATGTAGATCCACCTTCATCACCAAGGCCTCCAACTTTTTTGTATGAATTGAGTGGATGCATTCTTGTGTCATGTAAATTTCATCATGTATCAGACGGTCGCTGAGAAAACCATATTTCTCATGAGAAATATGAGAAGGGAGTACACCAGAGATCCGAAGAGAAATCACCTTAGAGATCAACTTATAGACAATTTTGCAGAGTGATATAGCTCTGCAATCCTTGAAATCCTTGGGAAAGGAGAATTTGGGAATGGGGGCAAAGAAAATGGAGTTAATATTGCCCGAAATCCATATAAAAATCCTTAATTCTTTAACCACCTCCAAGAGATTTGTTCCCATCAATTCAAAAAATGCAAGTATAGCTCCACCGTCCACCTGTCAGGTCTGAGGCATTTATCACGTGAAAATGTTTTGAGTTCCTGGTGAATTTATTCGCGGGAGACATGGTTGTACAGTGTAGCACTGGATGCATCATCGAACATGCAGGGGGATAGTTCCAATTCCCATGTATGATCTGAAAAATCAATCGTTGACTTGCATTTGTAAAAATATGAAAAATATGAGATAACCTCCTTATGGATCTCATGTGTGGAACATAAGATAGAATTTTCCATCAATTCAATCTTCCAAATGGAATTCATATTTTTCCTGACATTTTCATAATGGTGTAATCATTTCATGTTTCGGTCTCCCTCACGCACCCAAGTGGCCCTACTCTTCAATTTCCATGTGATATCCTGTACCTTGAGGATCTCATTTTTGCGCTTTTCTAGGTCCCGTGGATGATAATATTCATGTGAAGTTGGACAATTGTTTTCCAAGTTAGTACAAATCATTTCAATCTCCCGGGAATATGTTGTAATTCCTTAATTGTTTGTTGTTTCTTGAGTCATTCCCACATGCAAGTCTTGCTCTTTAGAATGTGGAACTTCTGTGAAAATAGTGACATGGCTGAGGTTCCTTCCATTTTGGGATCATCCACCCAAGTCTCCATGACAAGTTTGTGAAAGTAGGAATCTTCCAGCCAAACACTATTGAAATTGACGGGAAGCCCCATCTAAGCCAGTTCCATTTACCACTGTAAACAGATTGGGTGATGATCTGAGAAGGTCGATTTGATCACTATAGATTTCATATTACCAAAGAGTTCAATCAAGTTCTCATGCAGAATAAAACGGTATAGTTTCTTGTCGATATAGGCATCTCTAGTCGTGTGGTTGCTCCAAGTATGAGACAAAGGAAATGGGAAAATATCAACAAAATTATGTTATGCAAAAATTTGAGAGAGTCGATCAACCAAGTAATCCAAGCGATAGTGAGTGCCCCACATTTTGGAAGGAGACAGGGTGTCATTGAAATCCCCCAGGATGATGAGAATGCGGATGTTGAGGATGTCTAAGGACGTATACATTCCCAATTTGTGAGGCGATTACAGTAGGGGGATTATATATTAATCAAGTGGATGTGGTGTGGGAAGCCATGGATCTTCTCGATGAGTAGAATACCAGTAAAGAAGTGAAGTGTGTAGAAATTGTGTAATATCCCTGTTTAGGGAAGCCTCCCTGTTGAGGGTCCGGTGGGCCCTGACACGCTGCCGGGGTCTGCGTAATTGGGGGACTGCGCGAGGGTCCCCGTTCCGAGATGCTCCGGTGGGCCTTAAGACCCCACCCTTAACACCCTGGGATGCCGCCCTCACTAACAGTTCGAGCTTTTGGTGTAGTGGTTGGATCAACGTGGTATCAGAGCCTCAATCTTGGCTCAGCCTGCAGGTTTTAGTCCCCAGTTGCAGAGAGTATCGAAGTGAATATTGAAGCGTTTTACTGAAGGAATCGAAAAAGCAGTCCCTACAGCAAAATGAAAATTGTTTCGATCTAAGTACTCAAGTAATCGTCAAAATTGATGGCCCTAATGTTGTCTTCAAAATATCGATGCAACAAATTTAAAGCCCAGCTTTGCTGGAGGTCGTGAGTATCAGCTTGCTGCATTTTTGGGGAGTTTCGTTAATGTATTTGGTGAAGGTCGGATCAATTAATTCTGTCGGGCTGTGTTGTAATGTGGTTGTTGCATGATTTTATGAAAGAGCTGGAGGTTGAACAAATTTCAAGAGCCAAATGTATCAGTCGCAAACCCTTTTGCACACCGAGACCAATCAGAAGAAAGAACGATTTGGTGTTCTAATTGCGCGTATGTGAGTATATGGAAAAATTGACATAGGTTATACGACTTGGTGGGGGCCGCAAAAGAAAGAAAATCATTCACGACCAATCTGTTAAGTGTATTATCATTTGTGGGCTGAAATTCGCTTTATCAAAGGTTGAAATTTCTTCCGAAATCGATGGGGAACAAAAGCCGTCATATTTTTTATCTGAAGCAGTATTTGGTATTGAGGGAGTCGTCACACTGCCCACTCTCTGAAGGTGAATTCGAGGGCACTCTCTCCGTGGACACCTCGTCGGTGATTGGCGGCAAGGAGGAGTTTATTTCAATAATTCTTAGAGGGCCACAATTATACCTGCGACAGCGTGTACCATTTGATTGGGTAACGTGCATCTGTTCGGACCGAGTTTTCAGCCGACCACGAAGAATCGGGCCGCACGTTTTATGTTGTGCGATTGGAGACAATCAGTCAAAAGGGTGAAGGGACGAGTTCAATTGGAAGGAATCCGACTATAATCGAGACCCCATACACAAATTTACGCCGTGGTTTATAAGACGCCCAGATGGAATGTGTGCACGATAAGAGTCCACCGGAAGCTAGCGGAGTATTGCCACAATAACGTTGTTGAGATACATATTTTGCTTCTAGATCCACGTTTTGATTGATGGCTGACCTCTTGTTCTACAACCGGCGCGAGTGTTCTTAGCTCGAGCAGCATTTACGGCAGTTACAGATCTGACGTGATTGGCATCTAGGCATTTTCATCGTTGTGGAATACACACTCTGAAAGGATAAATTATTCCAGTAATCCGACAGTGCTTGGAAGCCGAATTTTTCTAAAGCTAAGGTGATGAGTTCGTTGGGGCTAGCAGATTTCTCTGTGAGAACGATTGGCTAAAATTCAAGTTTGCTGGAGGAGCTGTGTATCCTACATATTTTCTGGAAGGACGAAGAGCCGATATTAATTTACGGGGGCTGCCACAGTCAGTACACAAACTGAAGTCAATATACATTGTTGATCGAAACATTTTGTGGAAGCCCAAGTGCCGTGTTAAATGCCAGCGACATGTGATTTTGTGGGACTGTGAATTTTTATTAAGGGACTAAATCATTGGAAATCTACAGCAGTGTTACTAAAGAAGACAAAGTTGTTAAAGTATGATATTGTGCGTATATTCTGGACTGGATTAAATGCTGCAGTAGGAGACACCCACCTATCACTCTACTGAGGAGCACTTTGCTGGTCTATTTACCAGGTTCTATCATTCTTATCTGCTCACTGTATATTCATTTCTAAAGGATGGGGAAAGAAAAAAAATAAACTGTCTATGTTGATGTTAAATATATATTGCATGCTTATTTCTAGGTCTGTTGGGAATATGTTCTGTCCTCAAAATAGAATGATGATAGAACCCCTACAGCATGCTTGCTAACTGTTTAACATTACTCCCCAAAGAAATTACACCCAAAACACACTCAGAAGAACAGTGACCACATCATTGGTTGAACCATGGAGGGACTCCTAAACAAATTGATGAAAATAAAAACAGAAGTTGGTTCCTTGAACCACCGTGCATCAGAAGACCAGAAAACAAAACAGAACAGTAGACCCTTCTCCAAGAAGGTACATAATTTGCTCCAACAAAAGCATCCAAGGAATTTGCAAAAGGAGGAAGAAGTGGGAAATTGGCTTTATGCACTTGGGATGGACTTGAAGAGTGGAAGATCAGAAAATGACTTTCCCATGTTGGAGGAATTAGAATCCTGTCTTCCAAAGGTAGAGCAATCAGATTGGAGTTTAAATTGTGCTTTGGAGCCATCTATGTTTACATTGGTACAAGCCAGATTCTTGGAACATCCAAGTGAGAGAGTCCAACTTATAGTCGCCTCTTGTTTCAGTGATATTTTGAGAATAACAGCACCCTTCCCCCCCTACAATGATGATATTATGAGAAGAATTTTCAGATTGATAGTAGGAACCTTTCGGGATTTGGACAACTATGCAGGCTCTACATTTAGGAGGAAGCTTAAGGTTTTAGAAGTCATGGCCATGACCCGGACTCATGAGATCATGTTTGACCTTGAGTGTGATGGCTTGATTCTGCAGATGTTCCAATGCTTCTTCAGCATTAGGAGACATCATTCTGACACAGCCATAGCACATATGCAGTCCATCCTGTCGTCATGTATGGGAATCCGTGAGGCCATTTGTCGGGAGTTGCGGACTAGGTTGTTGAGCATTTGGAGGAGAGAGCAGTTGGTCTCACCTACTGCATATGAGCTAGCCCAAGGGTTAGTTGAGCATAACATTGACTTTCTCAGGAGACAGCTGACCAGGGAGGAGCAGCTCCAGTTTGGTAGGTCAGGCAGCAGAAATGAGCTGAGGAGGAAGGGACTTTGCTTCATTTGCAAAGAACCTTGGGGGCCTGATCACTCATGTTTGAGAGATGCTGATGAGGTGGCAGAGCTAGAGCAGGTAGACATTCCTTCTGTATGCCAGGGTGAGGGCTCTTCTTCAGATGAGTCCATGGGATCAGTTGAGGATGCTTCCGTGGAGCGAGAGCAGTCATGCAGAGATGATGACAGTAGACCGGAGCTGTATTCCAGTGTGCGGGGTGAGCAGTCAGGGCACTGTATAGGAGATACTCTGGGTGATGAGTCCCTTGTGATGATTCAGTCAGAGCAGCATATGATGGAGCCTGAGTTAGCAGAGGAGGATATTATTCACATCAGGCATGATATTCCTTTGGGGGAGATCCAGATGGGCACCCACATTGAGCCTATGATGGATATGCGGCTAACATTGGGGTCAGCCTTTGAGGAGGAGCAGTTAGATGCACAGACACCGAGTACAGTGACGGCAGTTGCAGATCCATATCCTCTAGAGATGTTGGGGGTCGATGGGATAGTTCTGCAGGAAGCTAGGGGACAGCAGGAGTTTTACATTCCCGATGAGAGGGATGAGTTGTTGGAGATGGTGGAGCATCCATCTTTGGGCCGACACATCGATGAGGTACAGATAGATGTACATACAGTCGGCCGAGCTGTAGTACTTTCAGTGAGTAGTACTCTCCAGGAGTACATCGATGGGGCTTGCAGCATGTCTTGCCCACTTTAGCCCACTAGAGAGAGAGGGGCTTCCTTCTACAGGCAGTTTCCATTGGTAGACAGGGCAGAGCAGTGGGAGTTGATTATGGGCTGGTAACAACACCCTGGGCATGTTCCATGTGTAGTTGTTGCTACATTGGATTCTTCTTCCAGGATGGATAGGCGGGAGATCATGAGTTGGTACCCTCTTGATGGTACGATATTTTTCGTGGGGAGCACATCAGAGTAGGGGCCCTTAGACATAGTAGATGTTACAGATTCCAGTTGGCAGGAGGGCACCGGTTGTCGTTACTTCAGGACTCCTTCCCGATTTCAGGAGAGTAGGATCAGCATGGGATTGAGTCAGGACTTGGATTGGAGAGAGGTGATGAGTTGGTATGCAGTTGGTGGGGCAGCATATGCAGTTACAAGTACAGCACAGCAAGAGCCCGGGAGCATTGATGCTTGTTGGTGGTCTTCACCTCTGAGAGCATCAGCTATAGCCAGAGACAATGCGCAGCCTGAGCCGTGGGACTTGGGCGATGATTGGCCATGGTGGCATTGGGATCCGGGGGGATTGTTTGTTGACTGGGACAGAGAGAGATCAGTTTGGGATCCCGACATTGAGGGATCTGTTCCAAGAGGTTTGACACAGGTGCATAGCAGCACCCAGAGGTTGGTATGGGATCCAGGCATTGGGTCTGAGATGCGGCGGGCCAACAGAGTGGCCCACATATTTCGATTGCTTGAGGGCAAGCAATCTTGGGGCGGGAGGTCTGTAATATTCCCATTTTCGGTATCACCCATGACAGGGCTAGGAGGGACTTCCAGAGTTAGGAGCAGACAGGTCACATGTACAGATTGGTGCTATCAGTGGGCTCAGGAGCTTTTCGGAGGAGTTTTGAGGAGTTTTCATGGTGTTCGGAGGCATTCGCTTGATATACTCCATCATCCGAGCAGTTTGGCTTTTGCTCCGATGCATTCCGATAACTTTCGGAATTTTGAGTTATTTATGGGCTTAACTCAGCTAATTATGCTCAAGGTGGCATTCCGGGAGGAATACATGATGGAACACCTTAGTGTAATAGCTCATTGGAACCGAGACGAGGAGACCTACATGATGGGACAGTTAGACACAGATTTCAGTGATCGGAGAAGGCGTGGTAGCTGATTTACCCTTTTCTGCATTAAAAAGGAATATTTTATAATATTTTAATAAAAGGGAAAAGTGCTCCATGAATAAAATAATAATAAAATAATGCTCTAGAAGGCTCCAAGGGATCTATAAAAGAAAGGGAGGAGGCCATTGGGAGACATCTTTGGAGTAGATCATTTGCTTGTGTATAAGAGGTTTGAGGACGTAGTTCTCTACTTCATGCTGTAGCCCCAGGACGGAAACCCTCGGGTGAATTATGAGTGTTGGACGAAAACCCAACTCTCTTGAGGACACTTCACTTAGGAGTTTCACAGAGCTCCAGAGTTTGGTGTGAGGATCATTCAGATCTTCAACTTGGGCTTCATCATTTTCAGTGGATTCAGTGTCAGTTGTTGCCGGAGGGAGAGTGCAGCAATTCAGTTTGTGGCCAGCACCGTTCAGCAGCTTATCCTGGTGGCCAGTTTTCTATCTCAGCTCTTTCTGGGTCAGATCTATATGTAAACCCCTTTGTTATTAATAATAAAGCTGAGATTTCTCCTATTCTATGTGGTCTTCGATTGCAGTATTTATGTGTTTAATTTTACATGGCAATCTTCTGTAAATAAATGTTGATTTTGCGGCATTTTGTGGAGTTTATTTATTTATCTGCATTTTTAGTAAAAATATCCCATCTGGGATATTAAAAATTGGCACGGTTCATGTCTCACATGGCAATGAGGCCACTAGATATTCCAACAAAATCGACATCAACGATGTGCCACCCCATACAAATGGACTTGAAGTATGAAATAACTCTGGCAGAGGGGGCCATGGTTTCTTATAAAACAACGTTGAAAGGGGAAGATACAAAGAAGAAGTGTCTCAGATTCAAAAAAATTGAGTGGTCTCCCAGACCACAGATATTGTGGGAGAGAACATAAGTCATGGTGTAGGTAAGGTAGGATCACATGCTCTAAGGTCCCAAGATTCAAATAATACGATGATATGGATGTACCTTGATCCCTCAGAATTCGCCTATTGAAACGACTGAGACTTTTGTCGATAGTGAAAGTGTCTATTGTCATTTTTTTCCCTGCTTCTGAACAATGATTTTCAAGGTAGAGGAGGGGCTAATATTAGTGGAAGTAGCAGTTTAATGGCCTTTATTAATCTTAATATGGGAAAACTTGTTATTTATATGCAAGCTCCTTCATCAGTGTTAAAAATGTGTTTAAGAATCATCTCATTTAACCATTTGTAAAGGGGTTTATGTGTGTAGTTTCATGTGTTTTTGATGATCAAATTATGAGTTAATTAACAATTAAAAAATCATGTACATCAAATGAAATGCATAAACATAGCTCACAACAATCACATAACAGAATGGATGATGATGGAGTTCACCCCTCCTGGGCTACATCTCCATGGACCTGCTTTATCTAGCTAGGCCCTCTTGGGATTATGAGTCAAAAGTCTGATTACAAGAATATTTGATGCTCCAATGGATTTTCTGATTGTTCCATTAGCTTCAAAAGACATGAAAACCCCAAAAATGACTATCCAATCTCTGAATTTGGTTCACAACTCCTCTAGGCTTGACCTCCAACATCGGTGCCCATGGGCTTGTTTAATCTCCAAAGTGACAAAATAACCTTTATATGTGCTCCAATGCCTCTATAAACTATACTATTGTGTTCATAGGATCATATACATAAAAAATTGACTATTCACTCACTGAAAATGGCCTTCAACTGATCTTGGCATGGCCTTCCCTCCTGGTGGCCCTCGGCTTCAAATTTCTTCAATGTGCCAAAAACACCTGTAGATGAGCTCCATTGCCTCTGTAGGTTGTTCCAATGGATTCAAAGAATGCCAGTCTATTAAGAATGACTATCTTTGAGCAAAAAATGATCAAAAATTGACCAAAATAGACCTCATTAAAGTTTTCCCTAGATTCTGCTTCTAAATCTGGAAAAATGCCAGATAACCCTGATAAATTTGGAAGTGGTGCGGGATTTGGAGATTCTGTTAAAAATACCCCAAGTTAGCTGCCAGATTAATTATGCTTATTGAATATTAATTGTGCATTAAATGCGCACTAATCTTCACTTAATTGGGTGCTTAACCAAGGTCATATGGTGAGGGTCATGTGGGGAGGAGGGCTAGCCCACTCCTTCCTCCACCCTCGAAATCCGCATATTTTTTAAATACGAGACATATGCATCCTAAATGAGAACTTAGTCCATTGGCGAAGTTACACGGTCGAATCCCGACCCTCACCCTTCATATGAGATTTTTGCCACATTATATAATATATGCGTACGATCCGCAATTATCTTCATATGTCAAATGCCATAATAATATAAGTTTTCCACCACTTAATATGCCACCGAAACCATATAATAGACTTCGTGATTTAATAATATGTCACCACCGTAATATTTAAATGCTCACCATATTAACTAATTTGAAGTATGGGTTAACAAAAATATGCAGAATTATAATAAGGTTTTCGAATAATAAAATATTAATATATATATATAATATAATATCATATAGGATTATTAAACCACATATAATATTATAATTAAATATATATAATATATATAATTTAATCCAACCTTAATAATAATAAATTAATTTTCAACACATTATAAAAATCGTGAATCCACATTCAACTTTAGAGGATGCAATTTTTACCTTAACAAACCATATTGGTAAATCCCACAGTGACACTTGTCACAGTCCCATTGGGATAAAAACTGAAGAAGATTCTCTACATTCTTACTGGACTACCATGTTATGAGTTGTACCTGTTCTACAATATATATATTTTTTAAATTTGCCTATTCTGAACAGCGATGAGCAGACCATAACTCCTTCATCCAAACTTGGTTTTCGACAAAACAAGTTGTGTTAGATTCCTTACGACAGGCCAGAAGATTTCATTCTAATTTGGTGAAATTATGAGCACTTTCATTTTTGAGCTAATTTTTGCCCTTGATCTAGATTTTGATCACTTCTTCCCACTGATATGCTTTTGGACCCACAAAAGTTCGTTATCTCATAAGAGCTGAACTCTCTTCTATTTCCCAAGTTCTATCATCTTGATTCTACTTGGAGAAATTTCTATGATAACCACTTGGTCACCGACATGCCTTACCTTACCTTGCAAATGGCTTGGCTCTTCAACCATTGTTCTCCTTCTTCTGCTGACCCAATCCAACACTTGCTGGCTGCTTACTGATATAACTCTTTTGTTGTACTAAATCGATTCCTCGGTGCCTTCCCACTGAGAATCATGTTCCTCCTTTTCACAATGAGGTAACTACAACAAATAGCTTCTAGCATCAATAAAAATAAGAAAATAAACGACCATTCTTTTACCTCCATGGTTCCAAATTCCACATCTAGAAGAATGCATTCGCCATCTCCTTCTCTTCTTGGCATCAATACATAAAATGTCTACAATGGCTGCAAACTTTTTATTTGACATCTTGTCACAACAAACACATCATGCATGAAACAAATTGACGACAGATCCTCTTTCTCCTTCAAAGCAACTAGTTTCACATCATGTGAACATTGCGATGTACTCTCACATCTTGGTGTCAAAATTCATCAAACAAACACAAGTCGACAAAACATGCCTCTTCAAAAGACTGACTCTCAAGTCAAGCATAAGCATGAATAAACAAAATGAATTTCACATCTCATGAAGCACTTCGTCAACATCTCCTTTTCATCTTTGGAGACAAAATCAACTCTTCCAAGTCAATATGACATGCATACAACAACACAATAGATCAATACAAGTCGACATTCATGCATGTGCAAATGATCAACACTCTCAAGTTGACAACATACATGTTAAACAAAGAAATCAACCAACACAATTCAATTACTTATGCATGTTCAAGCACAATGAAACCATCCGAATTCCATTGTTCATACACACAAACTCTCATACATGTATACAATTCTTCAACTTTCTCACAAGTACAATCATAAGTACAAGAACTCCATTCATATGTACATATACTTAAAAAGTTGAAATGAAAAAACTTGTTGCAACAACGTGAGTCAACATACTCCACTTTCAATTACCTTCTTGGTGTAAACATGCAACATGCATTCCATTGGCAAAGAAATGCATAAATCATCAAAAAACATGTAAAGCCTTAACTGAATAAGAAATATAACCATCTCTTACCAAACCATTTCAATGGCGCTTCTTTCAGTTGCACATCATCATCATGTGAATCATCTTGACCTGCATCAATTATGGAATATTCTTTTCCATTCTTGTCATTCTTTTTCTCCACCTTCTTCGAATGTCATGGATGACTTGCTGGATACAAAGTCCAACACTTTTCTACAACATGACCTTTCTTAAGGCAATGAGTGCAAAACAATTGCATTTTCTTTTCAGCATGGCTTACTTTGTCCTTGGCTTTCTGCTTTCTTTGCTTTGAAAGTTTCATGTGCATGGCTATCTTCTTCCAATATCTTGAAATATTATGGTTATCCAAAGCACAAAAGGAACATGAAACTTTTCTCCAAATCTTATGTGAGAATTTTCCATGTTTATCATAATCAAAAGAAACTTGATTAAAAGCATAATTATACCTTGACCATTCACCTTTGTCGTCTTCTTGAGGAGGTGAATTTTACGAGGTAGTGGCTCTCTTCGGAATACCAACAATGAATTCAATGATTGGAGATATTTCAACATCCTCTTGTTCGCCATACTCATTAGCTGCGTGCTTATGAGTGCCTTCTTGCAAAGTGGGTGTAAAATTTTTGCATTCCTCATGAACACAATCTTCACAAGCTTGAGGTAATGAACATGAAATGAAAGTCCTTGAAACACCTTCATGTGTCTCCTTGGCTTTAGATATTTCTCCATCATGTTTTCCATAACCAAGACCCAAATACTTAGGCCTTTCCTCAAAAAAAATTGGCTCAACTACGCCTTGTGCATGTTTGCTTAATCCTTTAACTTCATAGCCCATATTCATCAATAAATTGGACCATGTTCCTCTAGTGTGTATTTTAAAAGCACCTACACATTCATATTGAGAGGAAATTGAAGATAAACTTGAATTGCATACCTCTTTTTCAAGCACATTCTTGACTAAGGCTTCCTTGGCATCATGGAGCTGAGTCACCATCTCTTACATTCTTTCAAGGTTCTCATTTGCAATAAGGAGCTGAGTCTCCATCTCATGCATATTTTCAAGAAGCTCTTGCTTCTCCTCCTTCATGGCAATCAACTGCTCTTGAATTTTAATTCTCTTCGTCTTATCTTCATACTTCTCTTGCATCCTATCAATTATGATGTAGAGTTTCTACAACATCTCTTTATCAAAGATTTTTTGTAAGGAAGGTAGACAAGAAGCAATGCTTAATGAAACTGCCATCACACATGAAATGCATACAAATCTTATTTGTTGCAATTTAAGAATCTAAAGTCTCAATCTTGACCTTCTCCTTCACACATAATCTTGGAAAAATGTTAAATTCTCCTTGCACAAATTCAATAACCAATAGCGATAGAACCAATAGCTAATTCTTCTAACCAACCTTGGCTAAAATGAGCTAAACTTATGCTTTGATACCAACTTGATCAGAATATGAGAAAAATTGATATTTCTATGCAAGCTCCCTCATGAGTATTAAAAATGTGTTTAAGAATCGTCTCATTTAACCATTTGTGAAGGCGTTTATGTGTGTAGTTTCATGTGTTTTTTATGATCAAATATGAGTTAATTAACAATTAAAAACTCATGTACATCAAATGAAATGAAGAAACATAGCTCACAAAAATCACATAACACAATGGATGATGATGGAGTTCACCCATCCTGAGCTGCATTTCCATGGACCTGCTTTAACTAGCTAGGCCCTCTTGGGATTATGAGTCAAAAGTATGATTACAAGCATCTGTGATGATCCAATGTTTTTTCTGACTGTTCCATTGGCTACATAAGACATGAAAAACCCAAAAATTATTATCCAATCTCTGAATTTGGTTCACAACTCCTCTAGGCTTGACTTCCAACACTGGTGGCCATGGGCTTGTTTAATATCCAAAGTGACAAAATCACCTTTATATGTGATCCAACGCCTCTATAAATTGTACCACTATGTTCATAGCATCAAATACATCAAAAATTGACTATTCACTCACTGAAAATGGCATTCAGCTAATCTAGGCATGGCCTTCCCTCCTGGTGGCCCTTAGCTTCAAAATTATTCAACGTGCCAAAAACACCTATAGATGAGCCCCATTGCCTCTACAAGCTGTTCTAATGGATTCCGAGCATGTCAATCTACTAAGAATGACTATCATTGAGCAAAAAATGGTCGAAAATTGACCAAGATATGCCTCATCAAATTTTTCCCTAGATTCTGCCTCTAAATCTGGAAAACTGCCAGATAACCCTGACAAATTTGGAAGTTGCATCGGATTTGGAGGTTCTACTAAAAATCTGCCAAATTAACTACCTACTTAATTATGGCTAACTGTAGATTAACTATGCATTTAAGTGCACATCAATCTGCACTTAATTAGGCACTTAACCAAGGTTATATGGCAGAGTCACGTGGAGAGAATGGTTGGCCCACTCCTTCCCCACCCTCGAAATCCACATACTATTCAAATAAAAGATGCACACCTTATGAACAAAAAATGAGGGCACACCCTGTTGGTGATTTCACGGCAATGGAGAGGGGAAGGTCACAGGGTTGAACCTTGACCTCACCTTTTTACCACATTATACAATATACGCGTACGCTCTGCAATTAAATTCACATGTCACGCTCCGCAATTAAATTCACACTCAAATGCCATAATAATATATCTTTTCCACCACTTAATATCCCACTCAAACCATATAACGGACTTTGTGATTTAATAATATGTCACCAACGTTAATGTCATAGCACCAACGTAATATTAAAATGCCCAGTATATTAATTAATTCGAACTATGTGGAATTATAATAAGGTTTTGGAATTATAAAATATAATATCGTTAATGTCATAGCACCAACGTAATATTTAAATGCCCACCATATTAATTAATTCGAATTATGTGGAATTATAATAAGGTTTTGGAATTATAAAATATAATATCATATAGGATTATTATATATATATATAAATATATATAATTTAATCCAACTTTAATAATAATAAATTAATTTCCAACACATCATAAAAATCATGAACCCACATTCGACCTTGGAGGATATTGGGCAAATTTTACCTTCACAAACCAAACTTGCGAATTCCGCAGTGACACTTGTCACATTATCATTGGGCTAAAAACTTAAGAAGATTTTCTGCATCCTGACTAGACTGTCATGTCATCAGTTGTACCTGTTCTGCAATATTTTTTTTTTAATTTCTCTGTTCTGAACAGCAATGAACAGACCATAACTCCTTCATCCGAACTCAGTTTTCAACGAAACGAGTTGCGTTGGATTCCTTGCAATGGGTCGGTCGCTTTCATTCTAGTTTAGTGAAATTATTAGCACTTTAATTATTAAGCTAATTTTTGCCCCTGATCCAGATTCTGATCATTTATGTATAGTGAGGACCTCCAAATCCATAACGAGGTTAAATAATAGGAATTCACAATCACTTCCAACATCATTATGAGGAGATTCTAGGGGTGTAGTTGCATCACGAACCAAGTCAGGAGGAGGAGAGATCGGTTCCAAGGGGGGCATAGACGAGGAGCGGGGTATAGGTCCAAAGGTATGCTGATGTGAATCGTGAAGGGTGGCAGGAGGGACCACATGATCAGATATAGGTGAGGAAATAGGGATACCACCATCGATGGGTAGAGAGGCCAAGGGATATTGTGCAACGACCATGATAAGGTTTGGTACATCACCAGATTGTGTGGGGATCCCGCCAGATTCATCAAATGCACCAGACAAAGGGGGATCAGGGGGAGAATGACGTGGAGAAGAAGATGCAACAAATTTAACATAGTGAGGTGGAGGAGAAGAAGAAGTACCTCTAGAGTATTTTTGTTAAAACTTCGTGTAGTCCTCCATCATGTTGGATCCATCAGCCGCAACAACATGAGCAAAGTTTGTAGAGTGCTTGCATTCGCAGGGGGCAATAATTCATTAGGTGTCCCATATGGTGGCAAAGAATGCACTGAAATGGGAACCTCCAGTAATCCACCCATTTTCGATTTTGAATCATACCCCATGTGAGGTCTAAGTTCCCCGGAAGCCCACTAGAGAATTTCACCTCCATGAGAATCCATGTGACACATTTATCCTTAGCCCCCATGGATATAGCGTCAAGATATCATTATTTTCCAATTTCATTACCAATATCGGTGAGAGCGACCTTCATCTAAAATACCAGGGGAAAACCAGGTAGTTTAACCCATACCAAGTTGTTCTACGGGGTATCCATAATAGAGTTGAAACCAATGTACCATATGTGGACTTACAGAAAGCTTGTGCCATGAACCCAGGTTTTGCACAGTATTTTTTCTGCATCATCTGAATGGAGGAAATGTATCCTAAACCAGGAGTTCATAAGTCATCTCACCTTCACTGGGTAGCTGACCAGGGGAGACTTGGTCTTCTTCACCCAACCCTGCATGTCCTTCTCCGGCATGTCCGCAAAAATCCATCGTCTCACGATCGCTCGTTTCTGTAGACTCATCACTCGGCCCTAGAGTAGATCATATCCAAAGCTCAGTAGCTTGATTTCAACAAAGGGTTGTATGATTTTGTCCAGCTTCTGTTGCGATTTCCCGGTATGTTTTCGAGAGACCCCATGTGTCAATTAGTTTGCATGGGCAAGAGGGCGTGGAGCATCCAGAAGAGATCTGAGGCGATTAGTGTCAAGGAAGGGCCCCAATGGATAGCGTTTGGATATCCAAGTGTTGTACGCATGTTCAGCATCCAACGCGGCCTGGATGTAGGCCTCCTGAGATGATGTGTTAGCCTCAAGGAATTCGAAACCTATATCCATGTTGAGGTGGGAAACCATTAAGTGAAATGGTGAGCTGGCAAAGTATAAATGTGATACAACCATCCCTAACCACGATTCAGGAAAGAAGTCTGACAAAAGGATATATGATAAATCAAGGTGGTTAGATGTGAAAAGGAGGATATGCCCAAATCAAGGTGGTGACTATGGGGGGGTGTGAAATGATATATTATATGTAATGGTTGAAGAGGAAGAGCCAGGAGAAAGTTAAATCAGAAGGACAAAAAGGTACAAGTATAAAAAAAATGGAAGTAACGTTCGCAGAATCACAACATGTGTCATAAATAAAATTTGATGTATGCAGGGTGGGTAGATGGAGTAGGTGAAGTCAAAATAGGAAGGGTGTCTAGTTTGATAGCTCCCGGAAAAAAATGGGTTGAAAAAAAAAAGGTGATGGCCGAAAAAACTTGACGGGAATTACAGAGCCACCCCCATAGTAGATGGTTGATGGGAGGAAACTAGACAGTAAGGACGGGAGTCACAACAAGTTTCGCAAGTTTAAAATAAACATCAGCAACAACATCAACATCCCATACATTGCCACCATCTGTGACACCATCGAAAGCCAATGTCCTTATAGGGTCTCAAAATAATGAAGGAGGCGATCCATTTTTTCCACAAGATACGAAATTTGGATTGTTCCAAAGTAACACCTGGGTCAGTATCCTCTTTGAGCCCAATTTTTTTGTGGATAGTATCCTCAGTTGGCATGTGAGACTTGCTTTGAAATTTGGCAGTGGGTAAGCTCGATCATGTAGAGGATGAAAATCACAAGCAAGAAGAGGATGAGTATATGAATGATCTCGACAATGTTGGGGGCGATCACAGTAAGGAATTTTCAGTGAAACCATCCCCTTCAGTCAGAATAAAAAACATGAGAGCGTAATGCCCAACATGTCAAAATTAGGCCTACGTCCCAAGTAACAAGGGTCCCAAAATGGAAATAGGAGGGGAAATATAACGACAAACCAAAGTCAAAATGGAGCATGTATAAGAAACAACACATCATGTCAACCCCACATCAAAACAACAAAAAACGCATGCAGAGAGAGAGTGACAAACCAAGTTAAGTGTAACCCAGAGGATGTAGCAACAAAATGTATAAGAGGGCAACAAGAGTTGTTGGAACCCCAAGTAGAAAATGGAATATTATGTAATCTTACTTAGAAAAATGTGCAGTGGCTTGCCCTTGTGAAGTAACATCCCGCCTCGTCCACACCAAGGTTGCCTCTTGAATACATGCCCCGCCCTTGTTCAAACGCTCATGCATCTCCCTCAACCTATGATCATGGAAATTAACTTAAAATTGTCAATAATTATTGTAAATAGTAAATTATGCAAGGACATTTGCAAATAAATATTATGCAGAGGCAGGTTCATAAGACGCATTCAAACCAGCTCGACAGAATCACATATATTCCTAAAAAATTTCTTCCACGCAGCTACCTCCCACACAATACTAAACAAAAATCTTTGAACATGGCCAATGATGGGCTCTGATCATAATATAAGATATTGGACAAAATAACTATCACTATAAGTGAATGCATGAAGATGGGTATTTTGGGGTGAACGTGGCCATGAAATTTCAAAAGTTTGGACAAAATAACGATCACTATGAGTGAATGCATGAAGATGGGTTACATTTTTAGGGAAAATGTGTTGTACTCTTTTATCGAATTTAAGCCTTCAAAATTCATATAAGCCTTTTGAATTTTGATTTGGAGTAAAAAAATAATTTGTGGAGAATTGTGTATTTGTCCTAATGATATTTTTTGCAAAAAAATTGGTGTCATATAATTTATAAATTTTCCACTAAAACTCATTTTTTTAGTCCTCGGCTATATCAAGCTATCATAATTATCTAAAAAAAATAGAGAAAAAAAATGAATCCTCTGAATCATTTTATAAATTTTTATTTTCATTTTTTTTCCATATTATAACAAATCAATAGAAATAAATGGAGAATGATGTTTTAATATTAATTTATTTATACATTTCACCTATTTCACCAAAGTAGTTTATAAATTTCTCTAAATTTTTTTTTTTTTTATTTCTCAATATTTATTATATTAATTTAAATTTACTTTGGTATCAAAAAGAATTATAAATAGTAATAATAATTTATCATTGTCATTATAATTAAATTTTTGGTTAATTATAATAATAAAAATGGTTTATTATTATTAATTTTTATATTTATATTTAAATTATATTTCTTTTAATACATAATAATTTTATGAGATATGTAGATAGTAATAAACTATAATAATAATTTATAATTGTTATTATAATTAAATTTTAGGTTAATTATAATAATAATAATGGTTTATTATTATTAAATTTTATATTTATATTTAAATTATATTTATTTTAGTATATAATTATTTTATGAGATACGTAGATAATTACTTTTTAGGCATGGTTTATATTAAAATTGAAATTGAATTTGAGAAATTTTGATTTTTACATAAATAAATAAAATTTTATTTCAAAAAAATATTCTTATTCCAATACATAATTTTTTTTTTTTTTTTTTTTTTTTTGTGTAAATCAGATATATTAGATCACAAAATGATACATATGGTTACAAAAGGGGCTGCCATTTCCAGAAAGAAAGAGAGAGTGTAAGCCAGCCAAACAAAAACTCACAGATAAAATTCCTGAGTTGAAAGATTTTCAAATAAACAACAATCCAGGTGATAGCAAACACAGTCTTGATCAGAGTCCAGCAGAAAATTAAAACTAAAAACGGCCAACCACACAGGGATGTCGGGCCGAGAGAAGGCAGTTACTAACAAAGAAGGCCATATGAAGGCTCGCCGAAGCTTACATACTTTCGACATAGAAGCAACAAAGAAAACATAGGAAAAAACAGGGACCAACAGCAAGAGACTACTCATCAGGAATCCTAATTATCGCTTTTGGCGGTACCAGGGGTATCTGCAGCGCTCGGACCAACATCATCATCTCCTTTGGGAGCATTACGCGGCATGTGGCGCCTGATGATAGTTGTTCTGGACCCGTCTTCCAGAATTTCAATTGAGACGTTCAGCACGTAGCGCAAATATAGCTCGAAGAGCCGAATGAACCCTTCCAGGCGTTTAGTAAGCATCTTCAGCTCTTCTGTAAGAGAATTGATGGAGATTTCCAACTTATCCAGCCGAGATGAGTTCTTAGCAGAGGCAAGGGAGTTCGCCTGATAGGCCTCCTTGAAGACCGCCCCTTGCTTTCTTATGGCTTTGGCAAGCATTTCTTTCATCTGCCAAGCCATAGAATGAGTCCTTAGGAACTGGGTGGCCCGAGTGGTTGGGGTGCCCGGGTCCGTGATCCAATCAACCTCCTCGCTGATATATTTGTTGTTTATCCCTTCCCTAGCTTTTTTCACCTCCACTTGGAGCTCGTCGATAATCTGTTTTCCCTTGTTGGAGACAGAAGCCTCATAGTCCTCCCAGGCTCTCTTTAGCTCTCTTGCAGCTTTGGAGCTGCGAAGAATGCGCTCGATCATGGTAGGATTACCAATGCAAACAGTTGAGATGCTAATATCAATACTCGAAATCGTGAACCCTGGTCTGAGCTCTGAGGAATATCGTAAACAATTTAAATCTTTCCCAGATGGCTTAGTATTAATAGTGCAAAGCGCGGTGTAAGGGAGCGCGATTTGGGCTGATATTTTTGTCTTGTCCCAGCTACTGACAGCCTGGATTCCCATCAGGTGAACGCCGACCTACTTATTATTGTTGTTGATGGCGTCCGGGTTTCCACGCATATTCCTTAAGAGCAGAGGCCACGCGTACTTCCTGCCATAGAAAGTGAGCTGTCCTCTGTCCTTACCATAGTTCTTCCACCTTTTCCGATGCCAGCCATAGGACTGTCGCCAGTGATGCCACCACCAGAAATTTAGGATCATGGGATAGTCATTTAGAATGAACCACACTATTCATTGATGACCGGTACCCTGAAGGTCGTCCTCCTCCCCTGACACGCATGTAAGGTCTTGCCTTGAGATTTGAAGGCATTCATCCCGAAGATTGGCACATGTGACGCTCTGCCAACAGATGTCAATGACATCACACGGGTGGTCGACCGTGTGGTTGGCTAGAGTGTCCTCCAAAGCATTGGCATTGCGCCTAATTGCCTGAAGAACAACTCCCTTGAGAGGAGTGAGATGTTTGGCAATGAGCATAGTGACCATGGCTAGGCACCAATGCTTAGAGACTTTATCAGACCGCGTTCCATTTTGCAATTTCCTCGCTGCGTTGATGGCTAGGAGCGAGTCCCCTTCCACGATTATTGCCCCACTACCCAGGTGGATTAGGATTTGCGGGCCCCGCTCTAGAGCTGCAAATTCTGCCTCATTATTGGTGGCCTCCCGAAAGGAATTGCTAAAGAATTGAAGTATTTCCCCATTGTCGTTGCATAGGACACCTCCAAAGCCGATCGGGCCAGGGCTACCCCGAGAGGCTCCATCAAAGTTTAGTTTGTGGAACCCTGGAGTAGGAAGTTGCCAGGGCAGCCGAGAAGGAGTAGGCTGAGGTCGTTGTGCAGGAGAATTGAGGTCCATTGCTTCACTGATGCCAAACAGCTGCAAGATTCGCCTATCATTGTCGGAAAACTTGTTTACCTGTTCTTCTTTGCTATGGGTAAGAGCTGTTTCTCGCATGTTTTGCAAGATGGTTACTTTTAGGTTGTCTGTCTGCCTGAATTCCTTCTGAAAAATTCTTCTATTTCTCTCTTTCCATGTGGACCAAACTATAAAACCAGTGCTTAGTCTCCAAAGGATGTTTATAGTGTCACAATTAGAATATTTGGTTCGCCAATTGGTTATGGTGTCTTGAACAGATTCTTTGTTCCTGTCTGTTTGTCTGAAGATTTCTTCCATCCATTTCCACAGATTATTGGTCCATTCGCAAGTGTTGAGGAGATGGTTCATGGACTCCCCCTCTTTCTCATAGAGGGGACAGTGGGATGGACCAATGAAGTCTTTTTTGCACAAGTTCTCCCAAGTCAGGATCTTACGATGCATTAGGAGCCATAAAAAGGTTTTTATTTTCGGCCTGATTATGGTGTCCCAGACATTGTTATGCCAAGGCATTTTCTCTTCCAGATCCCTCTGATCTAAGTATAGTTTGGCTTCCTTTAGGTTATAAGTGCCTCCATCCAGTTTGCCCCACCTAAGTTGATCTTCATCCTGAGAATAACGGATCATTCTCTTATCCAAACACGAGCTGAAGGATAGTTGAAGGTTGTCCATCCCATCCGTCTAAGTGGGAATGTTAAGGTGCCAATGTCTCCATTGTTGGTCTCATTGCTGTCCTACCAGTATTGGTTCACTTTGAATTTTCACTGATCCTGGTAACTGCGTTGTAGGGGAAGATAGTTAGGGCTTTCAATCTTGGGCAGTTGTCGCCAAGCATCTTTTCAAAAGAGAGTCGTGCTACCATCATAGATTTCCCAAAAGTAGTGATTTGAGATAATGTGCTTATTAGCCCGAGCCAGGTTCCAGATGGGGGATCTGGCTGGAACATCCGTCATTCTGATGAGATCTCGATGGTTCCAGTTATCTACATACTTGGCTTTCCACATCTTAGCCCAGGGTGTTTTTGGATGTTTGATCCACCTGCACCATAGCTTGGCCCCACATGATTTGTTCACGATGTTCGGGTCATGGAGCCCCAAACCCCCCAGGATTTTGGGTTTACAGAGTTTTTCCCACGCCACTAGAGCCCATTTCTGTTTGTCCGCTTTACCAGACCAAAGGAAGGTTCTTTGTATGTTTCTTATTTTTTGGAGAACACCTTTGGGAGCCGGAAGGATGGAAAGCATGTACTGAGAAATGGCTTGGAGAACAGCCTTAGTCATGATTAGCCGTCCAGCAAAGTTAAGGAATCTACTAGTCCAGTGATTGCTCCGAACTTCGAGGTTGGAAATCAGCTTCTCCCAGTGGAGCTTTTTCCAAGGTTTATCAGTGAGAGGGATCTCGAGGTATTTGGAAGGGAGGCACCGCCTTCTGAAGCCAAGGATAGTCGTAAGATGATTTTGGATAGCCAGGTGAGTATTGAAAAAGAAGATGGAGGACTTATCCAAATTCAGGTCCATGCTTGTTGCTAGACCGAAGAGATCCAGGATAGCTTTGAATCCTTGAGCTTCTCGAACCGACAGAGTTCCATGAAGCATGGTGTCGTCCAAAATTTTTTGATGAGTAGTGGCTGGGCTGTGCGATAGGGGTTGGAGGCCCTTAATAGTGTTCCTATCCTTTGCAGTCTTAATGATGCGACTCAAGCCCCATCACAATGACAAAAAGAAAAGGGGAGACAGGATCCCCTTGGCGAATGCCTCGAGAGGGGGCAAAGGGGATGGTAGGAGCACCATTGACCAAAATAGAGAAGCTGGGGGATTTGACCTTAGCTATAATCCATTTGATCCAGCAATGTGCGAACCCGAAGGCTTCCAGAATGGCCTCAAGAAACTCCCAACTGACCTTATCATAGGCTTTCGAGAGATCCAGTTGAATGATCATACCTACTTTTTTCTGGGATTGAAGAGTATGAATCATCTTCTGAGCTAGCAAGACATTATCCATGATTTTTCTACCTTCCACATAACCTGATTGCTCCTCTGAGATAATTAAGGGGAGTATGGGCTTGATTCTGTTGGCCATAAATTTGGAGATGATCTTATATAGAACATTGCACAGAGCAATCGGCCTAAACATCGAGGGGGTGCAAGCTGCCTCCTCTTTAGGGATAAGGGCAATGAAGGTGGAGTTGAGGGATTTGAGGATGGAGGCAGATTTTCGGGAATCTTCCACCACCTCCCACACTTCCAGCTGCACAATATCCCAGCAAGCTTTGAAAAAATCAATAGTGAAGCCATTCGGCCCTGGTGCCTTACCATTAGGAATTTCTTTCACTACTTCTTCCACTTCCTCCATGGTGACAGGGCGGTCTAAGGATTTGTTTTGGTCCTCAGTAATGAGCTTAGGAATGGAAGTCATAACTTCCCTAATAGCCTCTGCCTTGTCAATGGTTGGTTCCGTTGCTATGTGGTTAAAGTGGTCAATGAGGATGGATGCAATATCCTGATTAGAGCAAAAGGGAGTACCTTGCTCATCCTTCAATCGGGTGATTTTGTTGGCACATCGGTAGTCTACAGCCGATCAATGGAAGAACTTTGTGTTTTTTCCCCCTCTCTAAGCCATTGGATGCGGGACATTTGCCTCCATAAAATCTCCTCTTGCTGACATCTATCATTCCATTTTTGCATGAGGATCCTCTCAGTGCTAATAGAATCTTGGGTGATATTCTCTTTGAGCTAGTCTGTGTGGATCAGAGCCATCTGTTCCTCCAAGGCATGTTTTTCCTTGAAGATGTTTCCAAAGACTTCTTGGTTCCACAAACGAAGGCGAGTTTTGATGTGCTTTAATTTGGCTTGCAACTAGTACATTTTCATGCCTCGGGTTTCCAGCAATTCGTGCCATCAGTTTTTTATTTTAGTCATGAAATTTGGATGGCCCAACCAAAATTTTTCAAACCTGAAAGGGCTGTTTTTCGGAGTTCCGAGGATGGAAGCGTCCAGGGTGATGGGCCAATGATTTGAGCCACCACGCGGAATGATATCCGATTCCACCGTGACCCCCTCAAGAAGGATGGCTTCAGCTATAAGAAAGTGGTCGAGCCTGGAGGCAATCTGCCTTTTGCCTCCTCTTTTGTTATTCCAGGTGTAAAGACCATTTTTGGGGAGTATATCCACCAGATTAGCTACTCTGATGAAGTTATTGAAAGCTTCTACATCCTTGTTCAGAGTTCTTATACCTCCTTTCTTTTCTTACAACGAGGTAATAATGTTGAAATCTCCTCCATAGATGGCTTGGGCAGTTGAATGTCTAAGTTGCATCTCGGAGAGGTGATCTAGCATCAACAGTTTATCCTCTATTATTTGGGGGCTGTAGATATTAGTGCACAGATAGGTGTTGGACTCCCCTATAATTTGCACTTCCAGGGAGATGTATGATCTAGAAGCCTCGACATTTATGAGATGGATGGACTGGGGATTCCAGAAGGTGGCCAGGCCCCCTTCCAAACCATTCCCTTCCACTTCAGTGTAATCCATTATTTTTCCTAAATTTATGCTGATTCCTTTCATTTTTTGGCTTGAGCACTTGGTTTCTTGTAAAAAAATCATGTCAGGATTTTCATTTTTAACTTTATTCCTCAAAAGTATTTGTTTTCTTTGGTTGTTTAGCCCTCTTGCATTCCATGAGAGGATATTCATAATTGACAGGACTTAAGAGGAGAACGTGAAAGCCTCAAGGGTTTTCATCTTACCCGAGTTGAGGAGTAACTAAACTAGCTCATATAGTGCTTCATTATTTGTTCTTTAGCCTCTATTTTTTCGGTGTTTAACATTGTTGTTTGTTTGGTGTAGACCTTGGGCTTTGATGCCTAGACCTTTTGTAGCGCCAAAGCCTCTCTTCTGCCCTTTTAGTTCTGCATCCTGCCTTGATAAAAATAAAAAGTTGACTCTGTCTATTTTCTCCTCTGGGATGTGTTCCACTCCTTTCTGCTTCCATTGTTCCACTATGGAGTTAAGATCCATGCCTTCCCTCTCGAGTATGTCACTAATTTCCATATCCTCTGTTCCTATTTCACTGGCTGTCATTTCCGCATCTCCTTCTAATTCCTTTACCAGATCAGAACCTAGTAAAGTTTCCCTTGTCGAATCAGTATTGGGATCTTTGGCTACCTATGAGGGAACGTCTAGGGCTTCCTACGGTAGGTATGGTTCTTGAGGAGTTTCGGTGAAAGCTGATACTGCTCCAAGAACCTCAAAGGTATTGATCGTGCCTTTAATGGAGGTGCTTGTTTTTTGTTGGTTTCTTCTATTGGCCCGTTGTCTTCCATTCGGACAGGAAAAGCCTTCCTGATCCTTAGCTGTGTTATCCTTGGCCTTCTTAGTTGCCTTATTCATTAGGTATTCCCTAAACAGGTGCCCATGTTCGTGGCATTTTTGACATCAGAAGGGGATTTGTTCATAATCTATGGCTTGAAAGAAAAGTTCATCTCTATATTCTAGCCATAACCCTTCATGCAATGCACCTGAAACATCCATTTCTACACAAATTCTAGTACAAGAAGTGTACCTTTTTTGTAGGGTGGCCTCCGAGGCTTGGATGAAAGTTCCCAATTTGTTTCCTATTTGCTCCAACGTTGCTGGTCTCTAGTAATCGATTGGGAGAGAGAAAAGATGAATCAAAACAGGTACATGCATGAATGTTTCCTGTTCAGGTGCAAAATTTGGTTTCCAGGGTCTCATATAGAGGCCTGCTGAGGCATAGAAGTACGGTCCGCCATAAAAAATGCGATCCCTGTCCTCTCGGTTTGCAAAGACAACAGTGAAAAATCCTTTGGCCCCTAGGTGTACCCTAACATCTCCCTTAGGCTTCCATTGTTGCCTGATCCAGAGACAGAGAACTTTTTCTGTAGGGCAAAAGCCCATAAACTTACATATCACTGCATGTATTGACATATGATCACGGTAAGCTTGCATTTCAGGGTCGGTGATGACAACCCTCATACTTTCCATCGTTTTGGGCTTGCAGCGCCCCAGGTCCTCCTATTTCTTATTTTTCGTGGCAGATCCCTCCAGATTTGGGCCGTGTTGGGGCAGTGCCTCGGTTTCCATGGTTTCATTGTCTTTTCTTTCTGCTTCTTGTGATTTTTGCTCGAGATTGGGGTTCCCGTTGTCTTTTCTGTCCAGAATCTTGATGCCATTTGTCCGTTTTTTATAGTGGGTTTCCTTGGTTTGCCCACCAACCTTTTTTTTCCTGCTTAGCTCATATTTTTCTGCATTTACAGATCCAGAGATCTGCACCCCTTCCAGTGGGGCCTTTCCCTTATCCATCATTACTTGTTTGTAAGATGGGGCCCCATTGACTCCCGCGCGCCTCATCTGTTGGGCTAGGGCAAACCCCCGCCTTCGAAGTTCTGTGAACAGGGCACTACCCTTCGCCAGACTTTGTGACAGATTGCAGCTTGTAGAGCAAAACCCTAGCAAAGCGAAAAATTATTGGTAAAACTCTATCATTCGATTTGAGAGTTTTCCAATACATAATTTTTTTTTTGTAAATTCCAGAGGGACTATTCACATTAATTGACAAAAATAGTGTTACAGAGAAGAGCCAACTTGGCTACAGTCCATGGACCTGCAATTTTTCTATAAGGATCCCACACCCAGGGAGAAGGTATACAGGGAAAGAGAAGCTGGGTGGGGAGTTCAAAAACCTTTTCATCAACAAAATCTGGGCACGCAGGCTCGAGACAACAAAAAACGAGCACGCAAGCTCGAAACAAACAGAAAGGGAAAACAATTTCATAGCAAATAAAACCAGCAGGAGTTACATCCCCGGAGGAGCCACGGTGTCATCCTCTTCAAAGCCATCCTCGTCTATGTTGATCGGCCGCTCAGGGGTGCCAGCTAGCCAATCTGTAGGGGAGCGCTGAGAAGGACCCGCGTCTTGAGGAGAGGGCTTCGAAGGGCCTGCCTCTGTTTTGACACTCGCGCTCTGTTGAAGCCTGGATCGATTCTTCAGAAGCTCATAATGTGGCGAGGTGCTCTCCACAAAGCACAGGTGATGCACCGTGCAGACGAAGGTTTCAAACTTCTGAGAGAGGGACTGTATCTTCTTTTCAAGATTCCTACTGATTTTGTTTTGCTCCTGTAGAGCGAGAGAGAGGAGAGTTTTAGTATTCCAATGCAGGTCGACTGCTCTTGTAAAGAGTTTTTCCCTGCTGCGAGTCAGACCAAGGTCCGGGATCCACTGAAATTCCTCATCCACCGTTTCCGTCGGGGTGGCCCGCCACTGAGCCGCCACCTCTGCATCCAGACCCTCGAAGATTTCCTGCAATGGCGCTGGGGTGACTTCCCTGAAATGTCGTACCGCGTTATGAGCCTGGGTCTCAGCCTGGGTCATGAGTGGTCTAGCAGGGTTTTCCCAATGGGAGGCGTGGCTGCAATGGGGGGGACTGGGGGGAGGGGGTGTCTTCGGTGAGGAGCCATGGTGGAAGCCTTGAAAATAACAAGTCAGAGCGTCTGCAGGGAGTCGAGGGAAAAAAGAGCAGAGGAGATGGGGGAATTACTTCGCCAGATTGAAGCGGAATGAGAATAAAGCTTGCGGAGGGGAAGATAAATAGGGTGAGGTGAATGGAAACAAGCCGCCTTCCCAGGACTAAGACGCATGGCAAGCCAGTTAATGGGAGCGTGCGAATTAATTGTGATATGCAGGATGACAGACCCTCCCGATCTGAGCCTAGATCGCCCCTCTGTGAGATCGCACGCTAGAGTCATGATTCGGTACATGATCGATATGGATGTCAGGAATCGGAGGCTGGGGAAGGACGCCAACCTTGATCATATTATTCCTACTTATTTCATTGCAATTAGCCTTTATGTCGATGTACTCGAGGGAGGTCCAATCCTTGGACACAAGTCTTTCATGTGTGATGACCCCCTGGTTGGCCAGGTAATTGGCCAGGCCATTAGCCTTTCTCCTAACCGCATGGAAAGAGATCCCTTTTGCCACATTGATATTGTCACTTATCTGCTGGAGTAATATGTTAATGCGCCAGCCAGTTGAGAATTTTCCCAATTTTATCCCCTGCTGAATTTTTCTACAAGCTTGAGTAGCGAATTCCAATACATAATTTACTAATACTATAAAAAATTAAATAAATAAATTTTCAATCTCAAATCCAAAAAATAACCAATTTAATTTAAAAATAAATTTTCCACTAACTATTAACCACACACCAAGTATTTACTAAAATTTCCAACAGCCCATCCCAACAACTATTCAATTGATTTTTAGTTCTCCATTCGCCTAGTTAAAGATGCCAAACCATTATTTCAAAAATTGAGAAGACCATGCAATATAACAGGATAAAATGTCGTCAATGACACGAAATATAAAATGATTTCCACAATGGTTTATAATTTATTTAAATGTTTTCAACAATCTCTTCATGTTCTTCTTATAAAAATGTAAAAAATAATTTGACAAATTTATAAAAAGAGTTGTAAAGAGCGTTTTTATGGTTATCAAGAGAAAAAAAATCACAAATTTATAAAAAAAAATTAAAAAAAATACCAGTTGGAAAGAATGTTAAAAAATATAATTTCTTTTTATAAGATTGTAATTTTTTTTGTTATTAAATATATTTTTAATATAAATTTAATATTTTGATTTTTTTTAATATTTGCATTTTAATATATAATTTTAATTAAATCTAATTAAAATTATATATGGTTTTTTTATTTAAATTATAATACATTGGTTAAGTTAATTATTTTAGGTTTTATTAGTTTATATTTTGGATTATTAATTTAGGTTTATTGCTTTTTAGAGTCATCTCTTCAAAAGTTTTTAGCTAGGTTAATAGTCTAAGGGCTCTTCGTCTCATCACCATTGGTGGAGAAAGAGGTGTATCTAGGTATAGCAGTTGGCGGGTTGCATGGGGACGGATGTTGAGGAGAGGTGTGGGCCAGGTGATGTCGGCCTGGGGGTGGGTCTCCACTTAGCACCCATCTAACTCCTTTGACCTGGGGACCTGGTTAGCACATGGTTGTTTAAACGCCTCTGCTGCGGTTCTCCCGGGTTTTCCGTTTTTCTTGTTGGGGTCTCTTTACCGTGGGTGGCTCGTGAATTTTTTACGCTGCGGCTATTTTTTCTCTCCTAGTTTACGATGTGTCGTTGTTGTCTTTAGCGAGAGGTTTTTTCTTCACGAAACAGACGTTTTTTCCACTGTCCTTGTTTTTTTGGGGAACTGATAAGTCTTTTATCCTTGCTCTGTGATTATACTGCGTGTTTTGCTTACGGCGGCCTGCTGTAATTTTTTGGTGTGTGTCGGAGGCTCTACGGTGGTGGTTTTGTGCAAATTTCACTATTTGTGTCTCTAGTTGGGGGTTTTTGAGTTTTGCTTTCTTCCCGATTTCCCTGAGTCGTCCCGGTCTTAGTGGTTGAAGTCTATACTGTGGTTTCCTTATCGGGGTTTTTCTTTGTTTTTATCCCAAATTTTGTGGGTTTTCTCTGTCGGTTTGTTTTCCTCGGCCTCATGGGCAATGATAAAGAATTTGTTGACATGGAACCTGCGGCGAAGGATATCCTGTCTATCTGGGGTTTGGAACCTATAAAACAGAACTTGGCTATGGTTTCTCTTTCAGCTCAGTCACACTTCGAACGGGTTGGTTTGGAAAATCTAAGGTGGAATCCAGTGGATGGTCTTGCCTCACTGGGTGGTGGCGAAAAGAAAACCCTAGCTCCTCGGGTATTTGTTAGCCATGTGGCGATTTCTTCCCCCGTTACCAAAGAGTCAGTTGTGGATCGATGTGGGTTGGTCTTGGCCTCGGAAAAGGTTAAAAGTACACAACCCCCTTACCCACTTTCTCCATTGTATAGATCTGGTAGTTTGGAGGACGTTGTCCTGGGAACGGGTGGAGAAGCGACTTTGGGTCGGGGTCAAACCCTAGGTGTGGGGGTTCAGTTGTTTCCTGAGGTAAAAGGTGATGTTTTCCCTTAGCAGGACAATACTATTCCTCTCAACTCAGCTTCTAGAAAGAATGTTTTTTACTCGGGTGGTCTTACTGTGAATGAACTTATTGGGCAGATTGATTTGGAATGGGGCACAAAAGAGGGCTTGGGGAGTCATACCCTTGGACGTTTTAGTAGAGGCTTCCCATTTCAGCAGGGTTTTGGTGACGAATGGGTAGGGAGAAATTTGGATCTGCATTGTAAGGACTGTGGATAGGTGGTACTGGGGGACTGACCGCGGGCTTTTTGGCTCCTCTCCTAAATTTGGAAGGGGAGAATCTTTCCCTGGGGGATTTAAAAACTATTCGGGAAGCACAAAATAGAAGGAGGTTTCGGGGGCTCGAACAAAATCCTCCAAGTTTTCTGTTAAACTTGATGGAAAGTCCGCTGTGAAGCAGAAAAAAGGGAAAGTAATTAAGGAAAGTCTTGAATGCCCTAATTTGGTATTTAGAGTTGATCTCCATTTCGATTGTGTGATGGCAACATCGAAGTCCATTCTGGTTGGCAGAGCCAGAGGTAAATTTTTCCATGTTCAATACATTACAGAATGTATCAATCGAAACTAGGTAGACTCCCCAAACAGAGAGGTGGAGGTTATAACCTTGTTGAAAGGTTGGTTTATGGTAAATTTTAAGAATGCAAAGACACTAGAATGGGTCCTTTCAAGACAATGAGGTTTCAGCATCACTCCCATACTCTTTAAGAAGTGAACTCCTCTTTTTGATGCCAACAAAGAACAAGTGGATGAAATACATGTTTGGGTCAGACTCCCTACGCTCCCACCATACTTTTGGACCATGGAGGTGTTTCGTGCAATTGGGGACAACTTAGGGACCTTCCTGGAGGCGTATATGTCATTCATGGAGACCCGCTCCATGAATATCGCTTGCATCTGGGTAAAACTTGCTCCGAGAGATGACATGATCCCAAAGATTATCCTTAAAGTTGATGGTCATGCTATTGAGCAATTGATAGACTATGAACACCTGCCATTCAGATGCCATCGCTGCCATAAATTAGGCCACTTGGCATGGGATTATCCTCTGGGATTTTCAAAGAGCGGGAAACACAAGAGTGGGGCTACACATGGGCCTCGTTTCAGATTTGAGGCCCCTGTCCAAGATGAGGTGGAGGATGCGAGGATGGGGGGGGCGCATATGGTGGATATCACTCAGCAGGGAGAAGAGGTTCTTAGGAAGAATGTGACTATAGTTGAAGTGTTGGATATGCAAGATACGGTTCCAGATCACAATCAGGAGCAGACAGTGACCGTCCCTGCTGATCCAACGTCATATTTAGCGGGTACTGCCCCTAACCCCTCTTCTCCTGCTTTAAACACTTTTGATCTTTATTTAAATTGCATGAGATTTTCTGGTCCCTCTAGGCGTGATCCAATTTCTTCCCTATATGTTATTAATGTCTCTTTGGTTATGGACAACATTATCACTACTATTACTAAACTTTCTATAGATCCTGTCCCCTACAATCTTAGACCCTGAGACAAGAAACTTCTGGATAAGGATATCCATGGTGGGTTAGGAAGTGTGCCTGCCTTGGATAAATTCAAACTCATGAGGGGGAGAAAATCATACCTCTCCAAAGTAAAACTAAAGGCAATTCTTGATATTGTTGATGGTAGGCAGCTATCCCTCATAGGGGCGCTTAGAGCAGCGGTTACCCCGAACTTGGTGTCTAAATGATAGTGTTATATTTCAATTGTAGGGGCCTAGCTAGTGCCCCTAAAAAAATAGCGTTTAAAATATTAATCTCTCATTATAAACCCAACATATTATTTCTTCAAGAAACCTTGGGTTCTGGGAACCTTATCTCTTCTTTCCTTTCCTCTTTCCTCCCTAGGTGGACTTTTGTTACCTATGATGTAAAGGGTCGCTCGGGAGGCCTCACTACAGGGCTCATAAATGGCTCTGTCAAACTTCTAAACTGTTGGACTTCGAACCTTATGATTGGGGTGGAGGTTAATTCACTGGAGGTGGTATCATGTTTCACCCTTGTCAACGTTTATGGTCCCTGTGTTGACAGAGTTGGTTTATGGAATTCTTTGTTTGATAAATATTTTATGAAAGTCCTGCACCTGATTGTTGGGGATGAATTAAATTTCTCCCTGGGGAGATCAGAGGCTTGGGGCCCAAATGCTAGGACTGATCCCCTAGCTGATTTCTTCCTCAACAAACTGTGGGACGGTAAGAAAATTGATCCAAATCTGAACAAATATGTCCCCACGTGGAGAAATAATTGGGTGGGTGAGGCTAGGATTGCCAATAGGTTGGATCGTTTCCTTTTAAGCAATGATTTTTCTTCTAGTGATGCAAACTTTCGACAATGGGTTGGCATTGGAGGTGAATAGGATCACTCTCTGATCATCCTTGAGTTGAAAGGGTCATTTGAAAAACCTGCTTTCCCCTTTAAATTCAATGCGGGATGGCTAAAAGAGGGGGACTATCATAAGCTGGTGATTGATACTTGGAGACAAGTCAGTGTGGTGGAAAATGGATCTTACGCCTAGGCTCTTGTAAACAACTTTAAAAAATTCAAGAGGGCCACCATTTCTTAGGCTAAAGAAAAGGAGAAAAAGGACTCCAAAGACCTTCAAGACATTACTGAGGCCCTAGAACAGATGTATGGAAATATTGATGAAGGTTTTTGGACGATGAATCTCGAGTTAGGCTAAGAGAGCTGGAAAGCAGGAGGAGGGTGTTGCTGAGGGATAAGGAAGAAAGCTGGAGGCTGAAGAGTCGTGCCATTTGGTTACAAGCAGGCAATGAGAATTCCAAATTTTTTCACAATTATGCAAAGGGCTGCAAGAACACTAATACTATTTGGGAGCTCGCCACCCCGGAGGGTGGCATGGCTAAATCATTTGAAGATCTCTACCGACTAGGGAAAAATTACTTCAAGAACCTCTATGATGAAGAGGGTGGTGTCTCGATTGGGGAAATCATCCGAGTGGCTCATATTTTTCCTAGATATGCCGACTAGGATGAAAATGATTTTTTTCTGGCCCCGGTAGAGAAGAAAGAGGTGGAACACATTATCAAATACATGCAAAAATATAAGAGTCCTGGTCCAGATGGTTGGACGCTTGAATTTTTCCAACATTTCTTTGATCTGATGGGGGACACCAACATGAATGTTGTGGAAGAATCCAAGTTTTGTGGCCACATCCATGATGCCCTTAAGAAGACGTTCCTAGCACTCATTCCTAAAAAGGACTCCCCTTCATCCTTTGATGATTTCAGGCCTATTTCTCTATGTAACTGTATATACAAAGTTATTGCCAAAACTATTGCTAACAAGTTAAAACCCATTTTATCTAAATCTATTTCTAAAGAACATTTTGGTTTCCTGGATGGAAGGCAAATTCATGAAGCTATTGTGGCACAAAAAACTCTTCACAGTATTAAACTGATCAAGAGCTCAAGTCTGAGCTAGGGAAAAAGCTCAAAAATGAAAGTGTTCAAAATCACTTACAACCTGAATGACTGGATAGGCCTTGGTGATACGATCCTGTAGCTGCGAACGACACTCAAATCCGACACTGTATGTGAAAGTTATGCAACTTTGAAGTTTTCAGTAAACTGCAAAAAGACCAGTTTGACCAGGTTTGACTTCTAAATTTTAAAAATTAAAAAAGGAATATTCCAAGAATGTTAAGGAACATTCTTGGAATATTCCTATAATATTCCTCAAAATATTCCCTAGAATATTTCTCAGAATATTCCACCTAGTCCAATCTGAGCTTGACATTTGGCATACACGCATTGGTTAATGGTTTGACATTTGTTTTTATGGGCCAATGGAAATCTGCCATGTGGTGGGCCCAGAGGCCACCACGTGGCCCATAACACGTTATATAAAATTTTGTGGAGGCCAAGGGATTTGAACCCCCGACCTCACTGCCGCCAGCACCACGTTTTACCATTGGACCACGAGTAGTTCTTAATATGAATGGGGCAGAGTTTATATTTAACATTTCAACATATGTTCAATGGGCGGCAAAGGGGGCCAGCCCCCGCATACATGTGATCTTCTGCTGAAGACCCGGGGCTAACCGCCCGCCCGATGGTCACGGCGACGGTTAGACCACATCATGTGGCCATTCAAATAAAACTTTAATGCCACTGTTTGTAAGTCAGAGTTAATTACGTGGTTTGTTAACCATAAAGGCCGACGGTTAATGTGGCCATGTGGCCAGCAAACACAAACATTTAATTTGACCACCAGTAGTACCGCCATATTCAGCGTCGGTTCCACCAAATCCGGGTTTTGGCCAATTTTAGCGGGCTTATCTGCAGTTAGCCCACATTTAGTGGGATTTTTGTTTTGTATCTATGGTAATTAGTAACTGGTGAGAGTTTCCTGAGAAAGACCCAGGATCGAATCCACTAGCTGCCACTATAAACCTAGGCTAGGTGCAATAGCCTGCAAGCCGCACATTTAGTGGCATTTTTACCTAACATTGGGAAAAATACTGTTTGGGCCATAACTTTTGATAGGCTCAACCTTTTGGAACGATTTTTATTTATTTATTTATATTTATATTTTTATTTATTTATTTATTTATTTTATTTTATTTTATTTTATTTTATTTTTTTATTTTTTTTTTTATTTTTTTTTATTTTTTATTTTATTTATTTATTTATTTATTTATTTATTTATTTTATTTTATTTTTTCAGTATCTTCTCAGCATTCTTAAGCCCCTAGTACAGGTTTCAGAGCCATTGGAGCTGATCTTTAGCTTGTTTAGCTTCGAAGAAGTTTTTTGAGCCACCAAGGGCATTTTAGAGTTGGAGCTGTGTTGAGCTGTGGTTAACCATTTTAGGTGAACCAAAAGTAATTTTTGACTATTTACAACATTCCAGAGCCATTGGGATAGGTTTCAGTTCTGTTTGAAGACTTTCAGAGGCCGAAAACCTTTAGGAGAGTTTTCAGGGCCACTAGGGCCATTTTGGGGTTGGAGCTGTGTTGAGCTGTGGTTAACTGTTTGAGGTGAACCAAAGATCTATTTCAGATAATTTCAACCTTCTGAAGCCATTGGAAGAAGTTTCAGAGGAATTTGAGGACTTCTACAGCCCGAAAAAGTAGCAGAGAAGTTCAGATAACCAGTAGGACATTGATGAAAAAATCATTGTTTATGGTAATTCTTCACTGTTTTGTGAATTTGGAAAAGCATTCTTAGATTTTTCATACCTTTTGAATCAGTATTTGCATTCAGATTTGTCTATTGAGACACTATTTAACTTGTCTTAGCATTTGAAGCTTTTTAATACAAGAGGACAAGCTCATTTTGGGAGGCTTGATCCAGCAAATGTAGCCCAGGGGGGGTGAACTGCTCATCAAACACATGTGTCATGATATGCTGAAGTTATATTGCTATATATGTCTATTTTACTAAGTTAAACAACAAATTAAAATAACTTACCTTGACACATAAACTCTTATACAGCTACCAAAAACACTCTATTTCAATTGCAAGACATAAATAACAATTTGCATATATACTTTATGGAAAATGACTATCTTGAACAGCAAATATAAGTCATTTCATTTTCATATTATGAGTGTTAACTTCTACAAGTTCTATAGACAGAGTCTGTAAAGGGATGGGTAGCCTTTGAATCTCATCCTTTCTTTAAAGGTGACATATCCAGTAAATGCCCCTACAATCAATCTCTGGAATAGTTCTAAGTAGTTGTTTAATCAGCCAGACTTGGAGTTTTGCACAAATTTAATTAAAATGGAAATGGATACCTTGCACCCATTTTCAAGTACTTCCATTTTTAGATCAGATGGTATCGGAGCTTTGGTTAAGCTGGGTTGTGTTTCGGTTGAGCCTTGATTGAGCATAGGTTGTGCTAAGGCTGAGCATTTGTTCTTGTGCAAAAGGTGTTAAAACAATCAATCTTACTGTTCTATTGGTTGCAAAATGGTTTCTTGTATGAGTTTTCTTGAGTTAAAAAGATAGCGGTTGTTGGCTAAGTCTTGGAAAGGAAAAAAGAGTTGTAGGCTATTTCCTTATCCCAAAGTACCTCAAGATTATCTTTGGAAAACAAACTCCAATAGTTTGTGTTTTATGGCTGCTTGAATAAGAAGGGGTCTTTACTGACTTTTGGTTAAAATCTTGTCATTTGTTTGAAAGCTTTGATAACTTTTCTTCAGAAGTTACTTTTGTTAATTTGACCATTTACATAATGTCAATTTCTTCTACAAGTGAAGTTTCCTCCTTCACGAGGTTCTTCAATGATGACATGAAGAATGAGTTCATTAAGGTGAAGGACATGGTACAGACTCTCATTGAGGATCAAAGAGAAAGTGTTAAGCTTCATGCACAATTGTTGGCTATGAAGGAAGAGAAGGAAATTATTCTCCAAAGGTTGCATGACATGGAGAAACAACTCCTTCAAGCTCAAGAAGCTTTATCCAAAAAATGCCTGAGAAAGAGGTAAACCATTCAAACTTTTCTTCAATTTCCTCTATTGAAAAGTGTGTTGGTTATTTTGAAAAACATACAAGGGGTATAGGGTCCAAATTAATGTTTAAGGTGGGCTATCATGAACGCAAAGGCTTGGGCAAGCATGCACAAGGCATGGTTGACCCTATTTCAGTTATGGAGCATCCCAAGAATGTTGGTCTTGGATATGAGCAGTTTTATGGCAAAGAATTCAAATCCTTGAATGCATGTGATGAAAATTTAAAGAGAACCTTTATTCCAAGTTCTTCTATGCATATATGTCAAATTTGTTTTAAGGATGATTGCCATTGTTTTAAGCCATCATTGCAGCAAGTAGAGGGTAAAAATGTCACTTATGGCGAGCCTTCAAGTTCAAATAGTTTTCAAGACAAGAATTGTGATGAAAGTCTGAAAAGGAAAGTTGTCTCCTCTACTAGTTCATCGTCTTTCGAAGACAAAAAGGATGGAAATTTCATGCAGAAAAGGAGGTATAATCATTCACATGATCAATTTGATTATGTTTCAGCAAAGAATGATAATTTTGCTTGTTCAAATGGAAGAAATTTTTGTTGTTCATTTTGTGGTGGATTTAACCATGTTGCTTCAAGATGCTGGTTGAAAAAGAAAGCACACAGAAAGCAGAAGATGCAAATAGAACTTTCTCAAAAAGTGCTTAAAAGTTGCACATTTTGTCAAAGGAAGGGACATGATGTCTCTCATTTTTGGACCTTGCATCCAACTCATTGTCCAAAGCATATGTAGCTAAGGGACAAATAGTTTGGAGCAAGTGGATCTATGGAGTCCATTATCGATGTGGAAATGGAAGATTCACATGAAGAATTGCGGTTGCAACAAAAGACGCCATGGAGTTGGCTTGGTAGGAAGTGGAATAACTTCCTAATGTAGTAAGTCATCTTCATTTTGTACATGCAAATTTCATATTGGTATGCATGTATTTCAGTTGAAGGAATTTCTTGTTGTTGCAAAATTTCGCCATGGAGGTGTAAAAAGATGAGTATGACACTCACTTATGCTGCAACAATGTCTTTTAGTTCAGGTCTTAGTCACTCACATGTCTTTTTGGGATGATGTACTTGTTGGGATTTGAAAAGAAGAGTTGAAGTTGCACATGTACATAGAAGTTGTATGTGTAATTAGCAAACTGTATATAGTTCATTGTACATGATACATACACATGTTTGTAAAGATGTATCTTGTTGTTATCGACTTGTGTCGATTGTGTCACACTTTTTTATCGACTTGTGTCGATTGTTTGCACACTTTTTTACAGATTTTGTGTGTCATTTGTATAACATATTTCATTGTCAACTGGTTGTTGATGTCGTATGTTGCACAAGATGCTTTTGGTGTCGATTGGTGTAGAGAACGAAGTGTCGGTGCATAGCAATGCAAGATTCCATGACATGGAAGGGCATGCAAGCAAAGAGGGCACAAGTTCAGCAAGTGTCATTGATGTTTTCAGAATGGCAATTTATTATGGCAAGAAAAACTTGGTCGGGTTTCGGCACAAGTACCTAGCATTCAACAAAAAATTCGCCATGTGAATAGTTGGCAAGTGAGGGAAAATTTTCCAAGAAGCTTGTAGTCCATTTAGGACATGATGATCAGATTATTTCTTCAATTTTCTCGCCAGTAATTTGTTTTGTGAGTGCAAGAAAAGCAGCTCTTGACAGGAGGATCAGCATCTGTGAAGGGAAGAGTGAATTTCTTTCTAGTTTGGGTTCAATTTCATTTGCCATGCAAAGCAAATTTTTGAAGGGCTAAAGAGAAGATGATGTTTATTCTCTCATTTTCTATACTACAGTTCAGTTCATCATTTCAGTGAGCTTTTGGGGTCCAAAAGCCTCTCATTTGGGAGGTGTGATCAGGAGCTCAAGTCTAAGCTAGGGAAAAAGCTCAAAATTGAAAGTGTTCAAAATCACTTACAACCTAAATGACCGGATAGGCCTCGGCGATACAATCCTGTAGCCATGAACGACACTCAAATCCGACACTGTATGTGAAAGTTATGCAGCTTTAAAGTTTTCAATAAACTGCAAAAAGACCAGTTTGACTAGGTTTGACTTCAAAATTTTAAAAACTAAAAAGGAATATTCCAAGGAATATTCTTGGAATATTCCTCAAAATATTCCCTAGAATATTCCTTGAAATATTCCACCTGGTCCAATCCGATTTCGACATTTGACATATACACATTGGTTAATGGTTTGACATTTGTTTTTATGGGCCAATGGAAATCTGCCACCTGGCAGGCCCGGAGTCCGCCACGTGGCCTAGAACATGTTATATAAAATTTTGTGGAGGCCAAGGGATTTGAACCCCTGACCTCACTGTCGCCAGCGCCATGTTTTACCATTAGAGCACGAGTAGTTCTTAATATGAATTGGGCAGAGTTTATATTTAACGTTTCAACGTATGTTCAACGGGCGGCAAAGGGGGCCAGCCCCCGCATACATGTGATCTTCTGCTGAAGACCCGAGGCTAACCACCCACCTGACAGTCATGGCGGCGGTTAGACCCCATCATGTGGCCATTCAAATAAAACTTTAATGCCACGGTTTGTAAGTTGGAGTTAATTACGTGGTTTGTTAACCATAAAGGCCGATGGTTAATGCGGCCATGTGGCCAGCAACACACAAAAATTTAATTTGACCACTAGCAGTCCCGCCATATTGAGTGCCGGTTCCACCAAATCCGGGTTTTGGCCAATTTTAGCGGGCTTATCTGCAATTAGCCCACATTCAGAGGGATTTTTACCTAACATTGGGAAAAATACCGTTTGGGCCATAACTTTTGATAGGCTCAACCTTTTGGAACGATTTTTTTTTTTGATTTCGTATCTTGTCAGCATTTTGAAGAAAATGGTATAGGTTTTAGAGCCATTGGAGCTGATATTCAGCCTGTTTAGCTTCAGAGAACCTTTTTGAGCCATTAGGGCCATTTTAGAGTTGGAGTTGTGTTGAGCTGTGGTTAACCATTTTAGGTGAACCAAAAGTCATTTTTGACTATTTACAGCATTCCAAAGCCATTGGGATAGGTTTCAGTTCTGTTTGAATACTTTCAGAGGCCGAAAACCTTCAGGAGAGTTTTCAGGGCCATTAGGGCCATTTTGGGGTTGGAGTTGTGTTGAGCTGTGGTTAACTCTTTGAGGTGAACCAAAGATCTATTTCAGATAATTTCGACCTTTTTAAGCCATTGGAAGAGGTTTTAGAGGTTTTTGAGGACTTCTACAGCCCGAAAAATAGCAGAGAAGTTTAGAGAACCAGCAGGACATTGATGAAGAAATCACTATTTATGGTAATTCTCCACTGTTTTTTGAATTTGGAAAAGAATTCTTAGCTTTTTCATACCTTCTGAATCAGTATTTGCATTCATATTTGTCTATTGATACACTCTTTAACTTGTATTATCATTGGAAGCTTTTTAATACAAGAGGAAAAGCTCATTTTGGGAGGCTTGATCTAGCAGATGTAGCCCAGGAGGGGTGAACTGCTCATCAAACACATGTGTCATGATATGCTGAAGTTATATTGTTGTAAATGTCTAATTTAATAAATTAAATAGAAAATTAAAATAACTTACCTTGACACATAAACTCTTATACAACTACCAAAAACACTCTATTTCAATTGCAAGACATAAATAATAGTTTGCATATATACTTTATGGAAAATGACTATCTTGAACAACAAATATACGTCATTTCATTTTCATATTATGAGTGTTAACTTCTACAAGTTCTATAGACAGAGTCTGTAAAGGGCCAGGTAGCCTCTGGATCGCATCCTTTCTTTAAAGGTGACATATCCAGTAAATGCCCCTACAGTCAATCTCTGGAATAGTTCTAAGTAGTTGTTTAATCAACCAAACTTGGAGTTTTTGCACACATTTAATTAAAATGGAAATGGATACCTTGCACCCATTTTCAAGTACTTCCATTTTCAGATCAGATGGTATCGGAGCTTTGGTTAAGCTGGGTTGTGCTTCGATTGAGCCTTGATTGAGCATAGGTTGTAAGGTTGAGCATTTGTTCTTGTGCAAAATGTGTTAAAACAATCAATCTTATTGTTTTATTGGTTGCAAAATGGTTGCTTGTATGAGTTTTCTTGAGTTCAAAAGATAGCGGTTGTTGGCTAAGTCTTGGAAAGGAAAAAAGAGTTGTAGGCTATTTCCTTATCCCAAAGTACCTCAAGATTATCTTTGGAAAACAAACTCCAATAGTTTGTGTTCTATGGTTGCTTGAATAAGAAGGGGTATTTACTGACATTTGGTTAAAAGCTTGTCATTTGTTTGAAAGCTTTGAGAACTTTTCTTCAGAAGTTAATTTTGTTAATTTTACCATTTACATAATTTCAATTTCTTCTACAAGTGAAGTTTCCTCCCTCACGAGATTCTTCAATGATGACATGAAGAATGAGTTCATTAAGGTGAAGGACATGGTGCAGATTCTCATTGAGGATCAAAGAGAAAGTGTTAAGCTTCATGCACAATCGTTGGCTATGAAGGAAGAGAAGGAAATTATTCTCCAAAGGTTGCATGACATGGAGAAACAACTCCTTTAAGCTCAAGAAGCTTTATCCAAGAAAATGCTTGAGAAAGAGGTAAACCATTCAAACTTGTCTTCAATTTCCTCTATTGAAAAGTGTGTTGGTTCTTTTGAAAAACATACAAGGGGTATAGGGTCCAAATTAATGTTTAAGATAGGCTATCATGAAGGCAAAGGCTTGGGCAAGCATGCACAAGGCATGGTTAACCCTATTTCAGTTGTGGAGCGTCCCAAGAATGTTGGTCTTGGATATGAGTAGTTTTATGGCAAAGAATTCAAATCCTTGAATGCATGTGATGCAAATTTAAAGAGAGCCTTTATTCCAAGTTCTTCTATGCATATATGTCAAATTTGTTTTAAGGATGATTGCCATTGTTTTAAGCCATCATTGCAGCAAGTAGAGGGTAAACATGTCACTTATGGCGAGCCTTCAAGTTCAAACAGTTTTCAAGACAAGAATTGTGATGAAAGTTGTCTCCTCTACTAGTTCATCGTCTTTCGAAGACAAAAAGGATGGACATTTCATGCAGCAAAGGAGGTACAATCATTCACATGATCAATTTGATTATGTTTAAGCAAAGAATGATAATTTTTCTTGTTCAAATGGAAGAAAGTTTTGCTGTTCATTTTGTGGTGGATTTAACCATGTTGCTTCAAAATGCTGGTTGAAAAAGAAAGCATACAGAAAGCAGAAGATGCAAAGAGAACTTTCTCAAAAAGTGCTTAAAAGTTGCACATTTTGTCAAAGGAAGGGACATGATGTCTCTCATTGTTGGACCTTGCATCCAACTCATCGTCCAAAGCATATGCAGCTAAGGGAAAAACAGCTTGGTGCAAGTGGATCTATGGAGTCCATTATCGATGTGGAAATGGAAGATTCACATGAAGAATTGCAGTTGCAGCAAAAGACGCCATGGAGTTGGCTTGGTAGGAAGTGGATTAACTTCCTAATGCAGTAAGTCATCTTCATTTTGTACATGCAAATTTCAGATTGGTATGCATGTATTTCAGTTGAAGGAATTTCTTGTTGTTGCAAAATTTCGCCATGGAGGTGTAAAAAGATGAGTATGACACTCACTTATGTTGCAACAATGTCTTTTAGTTCAGCTCTTAGTCACCCACATGTCTTTTTGGGATGATGTACTTGTTGGCATTTGAAAAGAAGAGTTGAAGTTGCACATGTACATAGAATTTGTATGTGTAATTAGCGAACTCTATATACTTCATTGTACATGATACATACACATGTTTGTAAAGATGTATCTTGTTGTTATCGACTTGTGTTGATTCTGTTGCACTTTTTTATCGAATTGTGTCAATTGTGTGCACACTTTTTTTATAGATTTTGTGTGTCATTGGTATAGCACATTTCATTATTAATTGGTTGTTGATGTCGTATGTTGCACAAGATGCTTTTGGTGTCGATTGGTGTAGAGAATGAAGTGTCGGTGCACAGTAGTGCAAGAGTCCATGAGATGGAAGGGCATGCAAGCAAAGAGGAGAAAATTTCAGCAAGTGTCATTGATGTTTTCAGAATGGCAGTTTAGTATGGCAAGAAAAACTTGGTCGGGTTTCGGCACAAGAACCTAGCATTCAGTAAAAATTCTCCATGTGAATAGTTGGCAAGTCAGGGAAAATTTCCAAGAAGCTTGTAGTCCATTTAGCACATGATGGTCAGATTATTTCTGCAATTTTCTCTACAGTAATTTTCTGAGTGAGTGCAAGAAAAGCAGCTCTTGACAGGAGGATCAACATCAGTGAAGGGAAGAGTGAATTTATTTCTAGTTTGGTTTCAATTTCATTTACCATGCAAAGCAAAATTTTGAAGGGATGAAGATAAGAGGATGTTTATTCTCTCATTTTCTGTACTACATTTCAATTCATCATTTCAGTGAGCTTTTGGGGTCCAAAAGCCTCTCATTTGGGAGGTGCGATCAGGAGCTCAAGTCTGAGCTAGGGAAAAAGCTCAAAATTGAAAGTGTTCAAAATCACTTACAACCCGAACGACCGGATAGGCCTCGGTGATACAATCCTGTAGCCGTGAACGACACTCAAATCCGACACTGTATGTGAAAGTTATGCAGCTTTGAAGTTTTCAGTAAACTGCAAAAAGACCAGTTTGATCAGGTTTTACTTCCAAATTTTAAAAATTAAAAAAGGAATATTCCTCATAATATTCCCTGAAATATTCCTCAAAATATTCCACCTGGTCTAATCCAAGTTTGACATTTGGCAAACACGCATTGGTTAATGGTTTGACATTTGTTTTTATGGGCCAATGGAAATCTGCCACGTGGCAGCCCGGAGGCCGCCACGTGGCCCAGGACACGTTATATAAATTTTGTGGAGGCCAAGGGATTTGAACCCCCAACCTCACTGCCGCCAGCGCCATGTTTTACCATTTGAGCACGAGTAGTTCTTAATATGAATGGGGTGGAGTTTATATTTAACGTTTCAATGTATGTTCAACGGGCGGCAAAGGGGGCCAGCCCCCGCATACATGTGATCTTCCGCTGAAGACCTAGGGCTAACTACTCGCCCAACGGTCACAGCGGAGGTTAGACCCCATCATGTGGCCATTCAAATAAAACTTTAATGCCACGGTTTGTAAGTCAGAGTTAATTACGTGGTTTGTTAACCATAAAGGCCGACGGTTAATGCGGCCATGTGGCCAGCAAACACAAACATTTAATTTGACCACCAGCATTCCCGCCATATTCAGCCCCGGTTCAACCAAATCTGGGTTTTGGCCAATTTTAGCGGGCTTATCTGCAGTTACCCCACATTTAGTGGGATTTTTACCTAACATTGGGAAAAAAACTGTTTGGGCCATAACTTTTGATAGGCTCAACCTTTTGGAACGATTTTTTTTTTTGATTTCGTACCTTCTTAGCATTATAAAGCCAATGGTATAGGTTTTAGAGCCATTGGAGCTGATAATCAGCCTATTTAGCTTCAGAGAATATTTTTGAGCCACTAGGGCCATTTTAGAGTTGGAGCTGTGTTGAGCTATGGTTAACCATTTTAGGTGAAATAAAAGTCATTTTTTACTATTTACAACATTCCAGAGCCATTGGGACAGGTTTAAATTCTGTTTGAAGATTTTTAAAGGCCGAAAACCTTCAGGAGAGTTTTCAGGGCCACTAGGGCCATTTTGGGGTTGGAGTTGTGTTGAGATATGATTAACAGTTTGAGGTGAACCAAAGATCTATTTCAGATAATTTCAACCTTTTGAAGCCATTGGAAGAGGTTTTAGAGGAATTTGAGGACTTCTAAAGCCCGAAAAATAGCACAGAAGTTCAAAGAACCAGTAGGACATTGATGATGAAATCACTGTTTATGGTAATTCTTCACTGTTTTGTGAATTTGGAAAAGCATTCTTAGCTTTTTCATACCTTCTGAATTAGTATTTGCATTCATATTTGTCTATTGAGACACTCTTTAACTTGTATTATCATTTTAAGCTTTTTAATACAAGAGGACAAGCTCATTTTGGGAGGCTTGATCCATCATATGTAGCCCAGGAGGGGTGAACTGCTAATCAAACACATGTGTCATGATATGATGAAGTTATATTGTTGTATATGTCTAATTTACTAAGTTAAACAAAAAATTAAAATAACTTACCTTGACACATAAACTCTTATACAGCTACCAAAAACACTCTATTTCAATTGCAAGAAATAAATAACAATTTGCATATATACTTTATGGAAAATGACTATCTTGAAGAGCAAATATAATTCATTTCATTTTCATATTATGAGTGTTAACTTCTACAAGTTCTATAGACAGAGTCTGTAAAGGGCCAGGTAGCCTCTAGATCTCATCCTTTCTTTAAAGGTGACATATCCAATAAATTCCCCTACATTCAATCTCTGGAATAGTTCTAAGTAGTTGTTTAATCAGCCAAACTTGGAGTTTTTGCACACATTTAATTAAAATGGAAATAGATACCTTGCACCCATTTTCAAGTACTTCCATTTTCAGATCAGATGGTATCGGAGCTTTGGTTAAGTTGGGTTGTGCTTCGGTTGAGCCTTGATTGAGTATAGGTTGTGCTAAGGCTGAGCATTTGTTTATTGTGCAAAAGGTGTTAAAACAGTCAATCTTACTATTTTATTGGTTGCAAAATGGTTGCTTGTATGAGTTTTCTTGAATTAAAAAGATAGTGTTTGTTGGCTAAGTCTTGGAAAGGAAAAAATAGTTGTAGGCTATTTCCTTATCCCAAAGTACCTCAAGATTATCTTTGGAAGACAAACTCCAATAGTTTGTGTTTTATGACTGCTTGAATAAGAAGGGGTCTTTTCTGACATTTGGTTAAAAGCTTGTCATTTGTTTGAAAGCTTTGAGAACTTTTATTCAGAATTTACTTTTGTTAATTTGACCATTTACATAATGTCAATTTCTTCTACAAGTGAAGTTTCCTCCTTCATGATATTCTTCAATGATGACATGAAGAATGAGTTCATTAAGGTGAAGGACATGGTGCAGATTCTCATTGAGGATCAAAGAGAAAGTGTTAAGCTTCATGCACAATTGTTGGCTATGAAGGAAGAAAAGGAAATTATTCCCCAAAGGTTGCATGACATGGAGAAACAACTCCTTCAAGCTCAAGAAGCTTTATCCAAGAAAATGCCTGAGAAAGAGGTAAACCATTCAAACTTGTCTTCAATTTCCTCTATTGAAAAGTGTGTTGGTTCTTTTGAAAAACATACAAGGGGTATAGGGTCCAAATTAATGTTTAAGATGGGCTATCATGAAGGAAAAGGCTTGGGCAAGCATGCACAAGGCATGGTTGACCCTATTTTAGTTGTGGAGCATCCCAAGAATTTTGGTCTTGGATATGAGCAGTTTTATGGCAAAGAATTCAAATCCTTGAATGCATGTGATGCAAATTTAAAGAGAACCTTTATTCCAAGTTCTACTATGCATATATGTCAAATTTGTTTTAAGGATGATTGCCATTTTTTTAAGCCATCATTGCAGCAAGTAGAGGGTAAACATGTCACTTATGGCGAGCCTTCAAGCTCAAACAATTTTCATGACAAGAATTGTGATGAAAGTCTGAAAAGGAAAGTTGTCTCCTCTACTAGTTCATCGTCTTTCGAAGACAAAAATGATGGAAATTTCATGCAGCAAAGGAGGTATAATCATTCACATGATCAATTTGATTATGTTTCAGCAAAGAATGATAATTTTTCTTGTTCAAATGGAAGAAAGTTTTGCTGTTCATTTTGTGGTGGATTTAACAATGTTGCTTCAAGATGCTGGTTGAAAAAGAAAGCACACAGAAAGCAGAAGATGCAAAGAGAACTTTCTCAAAAAGTGCTTAAAAGTTGCACATTTTGTCAAAGGAAGGGACATGATGTCTCTCATTTTTGGACCTTGCATCCAACTCATCGTCCAAAGCATATGCAGCTAAGGGACAAACAATTTGGTGCAAGTGGATCTATGGAGTCCATTATCGATGTGAAAATGGAAGATTCACATGAAGAATTGCGGTTGCAGCAAAAGATGTCATGGAGTTGGCTTGGTAGGAAGTGGATTAACTTCCTAATGCAGTAAGTCATCTTCATTTTGTACATGCAAATTTCAGATTGGTATGCATGTATTTCAGTTGAAGGAATTTCTTGTTGTTGCAAAATTTCGCCATGGAGGTGTAAAAAGATGAGTATGATACTCACTTATGTTGCAACAATGCCTTTTAGTTCAGCTCTTAGTCACCCACATGTCTTTTTGGGATGATGTACTTGTTGGAATTTGAAAATAAGAGTTGAAGTTGCACATGTACATAGAAGTTGTATGTGTAATTAGCGAACTGTATATAGTTCATTGTACATGATACATACACATGTTTGTAAAGATGTATCTTGTTGTTATCGACTTGTGTCGATTGTGTCACACTTGTTTATCGACTTGTGTCAATTGTGTGCACACTTTTTTACAATTTTTTTGTGTCATTTGTATAGCACATTTCATTGTCAACTGGTTGTTGATGTCGTATGTTGCACAATATGCTTTTGGTGTTGATTGGTGCAGAGAACGAAGTGTCGGTGCATAGCAGTGCAAGATTCCATGAGATGGAAGGGAATGCAAGCAAAGAGGGCACAAGTTTAGCAAGTGTCATTGATGTTTTTAGAATGGCAGTTTAGTATGGTAAGAAAAAATTGGTCGGGTTTCGGCACAAGTACCTAGCATTCAACAAAAATTCGCCATGTGAATAGTTGGCAAGTCAGGGAAAATTTCCAAGAAGCTTGTAGTGCATTTAGGACATGATGGTTAGATTATTTCTGCAATTTTCTCGCCAGTAATTTTCTGAGTGAGTGCAAGAAAAGCAGCTCTTGACAGGAGGATCAACATCAGTGAAGGGAAGAGTGAATTTCTTTCTAGTTTGGGTTCAATTTCATTTGCCATGCAAAGCAAATTTTTCAAGGGATGAAGAGAAGAGGATGTTTATTCTCTCATTTTCTATACTACAGTTCAGTTCATCATTTCAGTGAGCTTTTGGGGTCCAAAAGCCTCTCATTTGGGAGGTGTGATCAGGAGCTCAAGTTTGAGCTAGGGAAAAGGCTCAAAATTGAAAGTGTTCAAAATCACTTACAACCTGAATGACCGGATAGGCCTCAGCGATATGATCTTGTAGCTGTGAACGACACTCAAATTCGACACTATATGTGAAAGTTATGCAGCTTTGAAGTTTTTAGTACACTGCAAAAAGACCAGTTTGACTAGGTTTGACTTCCAAATTTTAAAAATTAAAAAAGGAATATTCCTCAAAATATTCCCTGGAATATTCCACCTAGTCCAATCCGAGTTTGACATTTGGCATACACGCATTGGTTAATGGTTTGAAATTTGTTTTTATGGGCTAATGGAAATCTGCCACATGGCAGGCCCGGAGGCTGCCACGTGGCCCAGAACACATTATATAAAATTTTGTGGAGGCCAAGGGATTTGAACCCCCGACTTCACTGCCGCTAGCGCTACGTTTTACCATTGGAGCACGAGTAGTTCTTAATATGAATGGGGCGGAGTTTATATTTAACGTTTCAACATATGTTCAACGGGCGGCAAAGGGGGCCAACCCCCGCATACATGTGATCTTCTGCTGAATACTCGGGGCTAACTGCCCACTCGATGGTCAAAACGGAGGTTAGACCCCATCATGTGGCCATTCAAATAAAACGTTAATGCCGCGGTTTGTAAGTCAGAGTTAATTAAGTGGTTTGTTAACCATAAAGGCCGACGATTAATGCGGCCATGTGGCCAGCAAACACAAACATTTAATTTGACCACCAGTAGTCCCGCCATATTCAGCGCCGGTTCCACCAAATCCAGGTTTTGGCCAATTTTAGCGGGCTTATCTGCAGTTAGCCCACATTTAGTGGGATTTTTACCTAACATTGGGAAAAACACTGTTTGGGCCATAACTTTTTATAGGCTCAACCTTTTCGAACGAATTTTTTTTTTTGATTTCGTATCTTCTCAGCGTTCTGAAGCCAATGGTATAGGTTTTAGAGCCATTGGAGCTGATCTTCAGCCTGTTTAGCTTCAGAAAAGCTTTTTGAGCCATTAGGGCCATTTTAGAGTTGGAGCTGTGTTGAGCTGTGGTTAACCATTTTAGGTGAATCAAAAGTCATTTTTGACTATTTACAGTATTCCAGAGCCATTGGGACAGGTTTCAGTTTTTTTTGGAGACTTTCAGAGGTTGAAAACCTTTAGGAGAGTTTTGAGGGCCACTAGGGCCATTTTGGGGTTGGAGCTGTGTTGAGCTGTGGTTAACTGTTTGAGGTGAAACAAAGATCTATTTCAGATAATTTTGACCTTCTGAAGCCATTGGAAGAGGTTTTAGAGGAATTTTAGGACTTCTACAGCCCGAAAAGTAGCAGAGAAGTTCAGAGAACTAGTAGGACATTGATGAAGAAATCACTGTTTATGGTAATTCTTCACTGTTTTGTGAATTTGGAAAAGCATTCTTAGCTTTTTCATACCTTCTGAATCAATATTTGCATTCAGATTTGTCTATTGAGACACTCTTTAACTTGTATTAGCATTTGAATCTTTTTAATACAAGAGGACAAGCTCATTTTAGAAGGCTTGATCCAACAGATGTAGCCCAGAAGGGGTGAAATACTCATCAAACACATGTGTCATGATATGTTGAATTTATATTGTTGTATATGTCTAATTTACTAAGTTAAACAGCAAATTAAAATAACTTACCTTGACACATAAACTCTTATACAACTACCAAAAACACTCTATTTCAATTGCAAGACATAAATAACAGTTTTCATATATACTTTATGGAAAATGACTATCTTGAATAGCAAATATAAGTCATTTCATTTTCATATTATGAGTGTTAACTTCTACAAGTTCTATAGACAGAGTCTGTAAAAGGCCAGGTAGCCTCTAGATCTCATCCTTTCTTTAAATGTGACATATCTAGTAAATGCCCCTACAGTCAATCTCTGGAATAGTTCTAAGTAGTTGTTTAATAAGCCAGACTTGGAGTTTTTGCACACATTTAATTAAAATGGAAATGGATACCTTGCACCCATTTTCAAGTAATTCCATTTTTAGATCATAAACTCTCTTGGAAAAAATGTATGATTGTGAAGATTGACCTCTCAAAGGCTTATGATTGGATCAACTGGCTTTATCTTAGACTCTTGCTCACACATCTGGGGTTCCACATTGATCTCATCAACTAGATTATGGGTTGTATCACAAATGTGTCCTTTTTTGTGCTTATAAATGGGGCTGCCTCCCCCTTTTTTCTTAATAAACGTGGTTTGAGACAAGGGTGCCCTCTTTCCTCCTTGTTATTTTTCCTTACGACTGAAGGCCTTAGTCAACTACTTCATCAGGCTAGGAGGGATGGGGAGTTTGGGGGGATTGAGGTGGCTACAAATCTTTTTATATCTCACCTCCTTTTTGTTGATGACATCCTTCTTTTCTGCAATGGGAACGGGCTGGAGATCCAATGCCTGAAAAATTCACTGGATCTTTTTACGAAAGCCACCAGTATGAACTTTAATTTTTAAAATTCTACCCTCACTCATGAGGGCATTCAGTAGACTGATCTGGCAAGGACTTTCAACATCCTTACTTTCATTCAATCCCCTTTTGGCTCTTGCATTAAATACCTGGGTTTCTCCCTCAAACCTGACTCCTACCGAAAGCAAGATTGGTGTGGTTGGTTTCAAAGGGTTAAAAATGGATAAATATTTGGAGCCACAAGTGGCTTCGAGAGCGGGGCATATGGTTCTCATAAAATCTGTGCTTATGGCTATCCTAGTACACTGGATTGCACTTTCTTGGGTTCCTATTGGCATTCTTAACAAAATTAAAAGTATTTGCAATAATTTCCTCTGGTCCGACAAAGAAACCAAAACAACTCTCCCTTGGGTGGCTTGGGAAGAGATTGAAAAGCCCAAAGAATGGGGTGGATGGGGCATCAAAAACCTTCGTCATTTTTCTACTTCGCTAGCGGCTAAGTCAGGCTGGAGAGTCTTCACTTCTAATAACCTCTGGACCTCCGTAGTGAGAAGAAATACATTGATCCCCTCCCGATTGATGATTGGATCCACATTCCGGAAAAATCTACTTACAGAGTCTCCTCTATATGGAAGGCCACTCTATCGGCTATGGTGTTAGTGGAAAAAGGACTGGCCTGGAAAATCGAAAATGGGGAGATATGTCGCATTGGTCTGGACCCCTGGGTGGGTTGCAATAACATATATACACTCTCTAATGGTTTAAGGGAGGCTCTTCATATTCGAGGCCTCCAAACACTGAATCAGATTAGTGATCCAGTGGGCACTACAGTCTGGGCTCAGGCCTGGAGAGATGTTGATGAGTTGGGTATTGAGGACTAGTGGAAACAGGATTGATGGGACTTCATCACTGATATGGAGTGTACTGGTGCACGAATAAAATATTTTGAAGATACCCTGTGCTAGATACATTCAAAATAGGGCTTCTACTCTCCAAAGGATGGGTATGCAGAAATTGTAATATTGAATGAGCAGGGGCAGGTGGATTGGTGGTATAAGGCTTTATGGAAGTTGGGTGGCCCGATTAAAACAAAACTCTTCTTTTGGTGCATACTGAGGCACAAGTTCCCTACTTGGGATTTTCTTCAAAATCAGTTCATGATTGGCCCGAGATGATGTGCTCTTTGCAAGGAGGATTCAGAAACTACTGATCATCTTTTCCTCTCATGTCCTTTCACAAGGAAAGTTTGGGAGCACACTAGGCTCCTGTGCAACACTATTGTTTCATGGAGTGGGAATAACTGTGGGAGGCATGGAATAGTTGGTGGGAAAATTGTAATGATCAAGCCCACAGAAGTATCCCTCTAATTGTCTCTTGGGGTATATGGCTTGCTAGAAATAAAAGTGTGTTCTAGGAGATTTGTACTCGACCTGATAATTTGGCGGCTGAGTGTGCGGCCATTATCTCCTCCTTGCCTCCTGTAAACTTTCCTAACACCCACCAGAAGGTACAACCTGAACATATTGATTTGTCGATCCCTTGGGCATACTTCGATGGGGCGACGACCCATGGCTCTTGTGGTGCTGGGATGATTATCTACAAGAACCAACATTTTACATTGTCTGCTGCGGTGGGTCTTGGTGAAGGCTCGAATAATTTTGCTAAACTTCAAACGTTAAAAATCCTCATCTATTGGCTTATTCATCTCGGCATTGAGTTGATTCAAATATTTGGGGATTCACTGAATGTTATAAACTGGTTTAACAACTCTAAGAGATGTCTGAACATTTTATTGCTTCCTAGACTTGAAGAAATGCAGGCTTTAAAAACTCATTTCATTTTGATTTCTGTATGCCATATCTGCAAGGAACGAAAAGGGACGACTGACAACTTGTCTAAGATCGATCTACAACTTGCTCCGAGCTCGTGGAATATAGAGGAGAAAGATGGCCTGGTTGTTCGTGTGTCGAACATGAGACCATACTGATCGTTGTTGTTTTCATGCACTTGTCTTTATTTTTTCTCCAGCCATGTTATATCTCCTGGAGGTTCTTGTATTATAAATAATATAAACATCTAGTTTTGTAAATAGTTATGTAAATATTTCTTCCGGTGAATACTTTTCCTCTTGATATGGGACATATTTATGGGTTTTTTTTCTCTCTCGAGAGGCCCTTGGGACATATATGTAGGGTGTTTCTCCTTATTGGAGGCCCTTCTAGTTTTTACTTCGCTAATATGCAATTTTTGTGTTATCCATTGCCTTGTTGTCCTCTCTTTTCTGGGAGGTTTCCCTTGTGCAGCTATTGACCTCGTCTCCTCTATTTTTTTTTGTGGAGGTGTTTATACTGCCTCGACCCTAGTTTTTCATAAGGCAATGCTCTCATATGGAATGTTATCTAAATTTTTGTGATATTTTTATAAAAAGTTAGATTATTATTATTTTTTATTTTTTATATTTTATTTTTTCTGTTAAAAAAGAAGAAGAAGAAGAAGAAGAAGAAGAAGAAGAAGAAGAAAAAAGAAAAAAAAGAAAAAAAGAAAAAGAAAGTTTTATTACTTTTACACATAAAGTAATTGTATTTTATTTTTTCAGATAGCTTTAAGTTATGACTACTTCAGTCCGTGGGGTCTTGGTACACTCATCACAGGTTCAATTCCCTTCCCCGATAGGGGTGATGTATTTAGACATGTTGATGAAGATGTAGTACTACCAAACTTACAAAAATAAAAGTTATGACTACTTCAAGATTTTAAAAATATTATATTTTATTATTTTAGGTTTATAAAAAAATGAGATTAAATAATATTAACATATTAAATATATTGAGTTTTATATAACTCTCTATTGTTAATATCGCTTAAAGGAAAATAGTTAAATAAAGTTTGAATTTAAATCATTATAAATTCTTATAATTAGACCCTTATGACCTATGTCAACCACATTTATTAGTGTGGCTTGGCTAGTAATAATTCAAAATTTGTTACTAAGTCTTGTTATTAAATCAATAAATATTCCTATGTTAAAATATATTTATATTAATATATAATTTGATGTAGTTAGGATGGTTGGAAAACATATTGTCATCCTTACTATTAGAATTTAATTTGTTCATGTAACATGCTAAATTCATAAAAAAATATTTCTTATTATAACTTTGTACCTTGTTGTGTAAATAATCCCTTGATGACTAACACATATATGCACAATATAAAATATTAAGATATTTCTCATATAAAAAAACATCCATTAATATAAAGAAAATATTCTTTTATTCATTTATTTACATAATTTAATAACGCACTTTACATATTAGAAGTTTTTGCATATGTTTTTTAATCCATATATATAATTTTGATTAAGATCGTAGTTTTTCATATATATATATATATATATATATATTTAAGCATAAATAAATTTAATATCTTCAGAAATCCTTAAAACAGGCTACGAATTAAGTAGTTCAAGCTTATAAATTTAAAAAATCATTATCAAACTTTACCATTTAAAAAATAAAAATAAAATCAGAGTTGAATCACTTTTAGGTAAATATAATTGATTTAAAAGAATTTGAATATATTACAAAATAGTTAAAAATCTATTGCGAAAGTAATAAAATTTAAAAAATTAATCGGATTTGGACTTGCATAAATTTTTGGTGGGTAATAACCACTACTAAGTTGGCACATTTACACTTTTACTCTTGCATATTAAAGAATTAAAGAAAACATAAATAATAGTAGATAGTAACTCTTAGTAATCCTTGCCATTTAAGTGGAGATTGTGCTTTTAGAAAAAATGCAAATTGATATATGAAGTAGAAAAGTTAATTGCTTATTAACCGATTTGGACTTGCATAAATTTTTTGTGGGTAAAAACCACTTCTAAGTTGGCACATTTACACTTTTACTCTTGCATATTAAAGAATTGAAGAAAACATAAATAATAGTAGGTAGTAACTCTTAGTAGGTATATTTATTTCCATCTTGTTTCTATTCATTTTTAATACAAATACTTGGTTACATTATGTAAGTGATGGTAGTTAAGTTATTTAAGTGAGTATGAACTATTACCAAAATTTTTAATTATGAAGCTTAACAATAAAAAATCATTGCATAAATATTTAAAGATTATGACATAACTATTGTTCCTCAAATTATGGCAAAAAATATGAGGTAATTATCCGCATGGCACAAAAGCTACAATAAAACTTTTTACAATTATGATCTAATAAAATTTAAAAAAAATATTTTTTCAATAATATTGAAAAATAAATATTTGTTTTTCAAAATTAAAAAATATAACTTGAAGTGTTAAGCATTAAATAATAATTTATTAATTAAAAAAAAAACCTTTAAAAACTATTATTATACCTGGTTGTATTATTATACATTCTTTAACCCACAATTCAAAAATATATGTATATAAAAAAGCTAATTTAAGGTGATTTCTTTTCATCTATATAAAACATGATTTAATTTTGAAAATTTAATTTAATATTTGAAAATCATAATGTCGTTCGTTTTAGTCGTTATACGACCACTTTTCTTCTTCCTCCACCTGCGTGTTCCTCTCTATGGCAGGTAGCTTTCTATCTTTATTCTCACAAGAACTCTGCGGCGAAATTGATCTTTTTTTCGCCACACCGCTGGACGTGTTCAAGTCCCCGCGCTCAGACTGTAATTCAAATAATCTAATTTGAGCGTTGTCGTTCAAAGCTCTGGCTACATCTCGCTTGTAGGGGCAGGCACGCAAATCTATCCCCTTTTCAGTATTATTCAATTTAATGTCTGCATTTAATGTGTATTATGTGATTATCTCGCAGGTGGGATGGCGGAGATAGCAGAAGCAGTAGCTGATGGTGGCATGGAGAAGGCAAATGACTCAAATGCTAGGTTCCCATACGTGCTCTTTTTCTCTGTGTTTCATTTAAATGTTTATTGTTCTTTCCCTAGATATTCATTCTTTGTATCAACCCTGAAAACTGCACCTAATATCACTCTTGTGAGGGCAGAATTCATATTTTTTTTAAATGGATTGACTGTTTTTTTTCTTTTTTCTTTTCTTTTTTTTACAAGAAAATTGCCTTGATGTGATAGTATCTTCCTCATTCTGGTATTATAATCAATCTGGTATTAACTCCAGTACTAACGTCGTAAGATGTTTCGGTTTCCTACTCTAAGGGTCTTTTTGGCTTGTGCTTGTATTTTTTATATGACTCAATATGCTATGTTGTTATATGCTATCTTGTTACAGTGATATATTCCTATTTCTGAAATTGCATTTCAGATTAATACTCTTCTTCTTCTTCTATAACCAAACTACATTAAGACAGCCAACATTAATGTGGAGAACCATCAAATTTGGCTGACACATCCATGAGACCTATATGGTTCTAGAATCTTTACCCACCAGGGTTTGGACACAGGGCTTTTGGGAGGTGGTGTTCTGTCTCAACTTGTTTTACTTAATTACATCTATTCTGGCAATACCTTGATTAATTTATTTTCCCACAACCAGGAAAGTTTATCTAAGGCCAGCTCACCACAAGTTATCTACACGCAGACTCAGAACAGTCTTAAACATTGACACTAAATCTGAACACCTTTAACCTGGTTGATTTTCTGATCATCATCCTTGATACTAGTTCGTTGGGCTCTGGTGGAGCTGTAGTCCGGTGAGACTCTGCCACAAGTTACAACCAACCCAGGTTTGATTCTCAGTGCATTTGTGCCTGGGAATCCTTAGAAGTACAGATCGCAGTTGTTTATGCTCTCCGGCCAAAAAATGGGTGGTCCTTGTGTTTAAAACATAGAAAAAATCATCCTTTTTTTTTCAGAGGAAAAAACAGCTACTTCTTTATATTAATATAAAAAAGATAGTTAATATGGTTCTCTTTTCTGTCTTTTCATTCATCTTTACATCAAAACAGTTTCTCATTGAAAACTCTTACATTTGCTGCACAGTAGTTCCTACAGTATATTTACTGCCTACATTTCGGATGTAATGTTACCTATGCCAAAAATAATTAATAGATATGCATGCATGTCATCCTTTCAAGTGTTCTGTTGCTATATTTTTACTTGGGATAATGATACATGCCTTATGACAATATTCACATGCCTCTATGAGTAATTAATGCTACTAGCATTGATCATGACTCCCTGTTTGAAAGCAGAGATATAGAACTTAGCTGTGTCCCTTGCTATTCCTCTTTTTGAAAGTAAATATTTTGTCCTGTTTTGCTCCCTGTAAATGTGGTCAAAACTTACTTGTTGGAAGGTGCTAACCACTGTTCTAATGCGCTTCATCCACTTAGTTAAGATGGGTGGTCTGAAATTATTGTATTCCTTCACCCATTCTATGATGCCCTTAACATCACCATATATTTGAATCTGCTCTATACCTAGCCATTCAGCCACAATCAGAACTCCCCATAGAGCAATGACCTCAGCTTTACTATTAGTGTCTTTTCCTCCTACCCACCAGAAGTGGAAGAATTTGCGTGGATCAATACATATGGTTGCACCACATCTGCACTCTCTCCTAGAACATGCGCCATCAAAAAAACCCACAGGGAATACTTGCCATATGTCTCTCATTTTGCATTTTCTGTAACAGTTTCTCTCCTTCGTTGGTCCTATTTCATTGAAATAATCCGCTGTCTTTATGACATTCTCCCGGATCACTGTTCCTTTCTATTCAAATATAATTGTGTTGTGGCTACGCCATATGGACCAGAAAATATATAAAGATAGAGCTTTGTATATGTTATAATTTTTTATCCATGACCGTAGGCATGCATATAGTGACTGAAAATGTCTCATAGGTGCAATATTGTAATTTTCCAAGACCCTGTCCCATAGTGCCATCGCATATGGACAGTGGAGAAACAAATGTGTTATTTCTTCCATTCCCCTCATGCAAAGAGACATGCCAGGCCCAAAATATCCTCGTCATTGAACATTTTTCCATGTCAATATCTGGTCATGAATAGACAGCCAACTATAGCATTTTATTTTGTTAGGAAGATCCCGCTTCCAAATGACTTGAAAATATTAGGAAAATAATGTTACCTCTCCTTCTTGGGCAAACTGATATATATGTATATTACCATCGGATGACCCTTTTTTAGAGTGCCACCCCATGAAATGTGATCCTCTTGTTCACTGAGAGTAATACCTGCATTTCGAAGATTTGTAATATAATTCTCCCATTCTCTTGCATATTTGTCTGGAAGCTCTTAATCCTGTGCCTTATACCATGTCTGTTGATCCATATAATAGGATCTTCGTTGGAAAATCTAGTTAAGAAAATAATCTCTTTTCCATGGATGTGATTGAGTATATGGATAGATAAAGAGTGATTTTTGGTCATACCATTAATATCATCTAGGCCTATCTTGATCTTGGATGCATCACTGACCTCTTAGCATACATGTCCCATAAGGTATTGTAAGACTTGTAGCATGCTTCTCTATATGTGAGACGTGTGTGATTTTTTTCCAGCCCCATTGTTTACACGTGTTGAAATATTGTCCAAACATGTATTTATCCTTAATGATATTTGACCAGATGTCAGATCCAAATACAACCCTCCACATATTCTTTATTATTAAAGCCATATTGAAAGTGGAAGGGTCTCTGATCCCCATACTCCTTCAATAGGTCTAGCAATTTGTGACCACCACACCAAATGGATCTTACCATGAAGATGGGTCCCTGCCCATATAAAGTGTCCCATAATAGATTGTATCATTTTAATTATTTCACAGGGAAATAGGAAAAGATGCATCCAATATACATATAAATTCTGAAGCATTGAAGATTGTCCAAACATATATTTATCTTAATGATATTTGACCAGATGCTAGATCTGGATACAACCCTCCACATATTCTTTATGATTAAATCCATATTGAAAGTGGAAGGGTTTATGATCTCCCATCCTCCTTCTTCAATAGGTATTGCAATTTGTGACCACCGCACCAAATGAATCTTACCATGAAGATGGGTCCTTGCACATATAAAGTGTCCCATAATGGATTGTATCCTTTTAATTATTTCACAGGGCAATAGGAAAAGATGAATCCAATATACATATAAATTCTAAAGCACTGATTTTGACATTACCTTTCTTCCTCCCATTGTCATCCATTTGTGTTTCCAGTGTTGAAGTTTGCTACAAGAAATAGTGAAATTGGCATCTGGAAGCAACATACCAGCACCTACACTAGTGTGGGACCACAAGTCATGTAGTGATGGGTCCTAGCGATGCATTACTGTGAAATTCAATTTATTTAATAAATTGGATGTGTCAAATTTAATTATCCCTTAATAAATTGGACAACAAAATGTAATCTTATCTCATAATCACTTGTAATAGTTAACTGAGTGTGATAAACTCAGTTAGCTCATGAATTTCGAGTTGAGGGTAGTTGGTGAGTCATGCAGAGTGATTCCATGTGTTTTAGAGTTCAAGTTGTAGTTAAGTGCATGAGTTTAATGAATGAGTAATCAGTTAACTCAGTTAGGTGAGTTAAAGTTAGTTGAACTAACTGTAAAAGTTTGTTGCACTTGTGAGAGATCAAGTGAATTAAATATTATTTACTTCATAATCAGTGATCTTCCATGCAATTGATGATTTACTATTAATAGCTGCATGCATGTCAGTTCCATTGGAGACTTGATTAAGACAAAGGTTAAAGGGAAGTTAACTATCAGTTGTGATATTAGCAGGCTGCCTACATGCAGTCAAAACACCACAGGATGCCCATGATACTCAACGCAGTTGAGGAAGGCTGAAATTCCTAAAGAATAGGGATTGCATTCATCAGTAATTGCGTGAGCAAGGCAGGTTGAAGACAGGCGGAGAATTGGCTAAGTGTTGGCCCGATTTTGTCTAGATCAGTGTGAGACGATAGGCAGACTGCAGGAGACTCTTGTGAGAAGAGTGCATTGTAATTGTTTCATGATTCCTTGGTTGAATATACAATATAGATAGAGGGGTTTTGAGCAACAAGCTTTCCCTAAGAAAAACATCTGTGTTGTGGTTTTGATTGGCTTCTTTCTTTACTTGTTGTGATTTACGATCGTGTTTATTTTTCGTAATTGAATTGTAGAAGGATTCAACATCTTGCTTTAGTACATTTCTTGATCGGATTGAATCCATTGAATCCCATAATGGATTGTATCCTTTTAATTATTTCATAGGGCAATAGGAAAATATGCATCCAATATACATATAAATTCTAAAACATTGATTTTAACATTACCTATCTTCCTCCCATTGTCATCCATTTGTGTTTCCAACAGTCCAAATTATTTTGGAACTTCTATATCATTCATTCCCAATCCTTGTTGCGGTATCCGCTCGACTTCAGCCTGAAACCCAAGTATACAATACCTTCATCAATATGGCTAGATACAACCCCAAAGAGCTCACAGATTTCCTTGAGCATTGCGTTCTCTCTACCATTATGTAACAGGTTAGACTTTGTGCCATTCATATATAATTGCGTTGCATCACTGAAAGATTTGGTTATTTTTTGCATAATTTTCCATTCATCAAGAGATTCCTGCCCTCCAAATAATAGGTCATCGACAAACATTAAATGAGATACATGATGTTGTCTAGAAACTCTTATCCCCGAAATTTGACCTTTGTCCCTTGTATCCCTTATTTTCCTACTCAATGTGTCTATCACCAGGAGAAATAGCAAGGGTGATAAAGCTCAACCCTACCTTAGTCCTTTGTATGCAGAAAATAAATTAGAGGGAAATCCATTTATAATCACAACAATGTTTGTCTTCTTGATGCACTCCATTATCCATCTAATGTTCAAAGGTGACATACACGCTTTAATCAGTACCAGTTTCAGAAATTCCCAGTCAATGCAGTCATATGCCTTAATCAAGTCCACCTTGAGGAGACATGAATCGTGTCTTCGATATTTAATGGATTGAAGCATCTCATGTGTGATACCAATGGAATCATGTACATGTCTTCCCTCCATGAACCCAAAATGTTCTCCAATGATCATTTTATACATAATCGGTTTGACTCTTCGAGCAATTTAATGTCTAGTTGTCAAATGTTTATGGTAATATGTCCTAATATTAAGTTTGACTACGTTTGAAGTTCAACTCGTGAAAGGTATGAAAATTGTGGCTTCTAGTTAACTTTAATATTGTATATTTCCTTCAAACATTCCAAGAAATTCATGATTACAAGGAGTATTATTAGTGAAATTGTGAATGAGAACGTGGGAACCAACTAAAAAGCCAAATTAAAAACTTGTCAAAAATGATATTTAATCATTTTTTTTCAGCATATATCCATTGTTAGAATATGGAAATCTTTATATGACCTGACCTGGTCGATTGTGTTAATGACATATCATAAGGATTTCTTCCTGTACACTGTCGGATATTTCAATTCCTCCATCCATAACTTCATCTTTTTAAAGGATGTTGGGGAAAACATATTATATTTTGAGGTTGAAGGAAAAAATATACTATATTTTGAGGAGGGTGAGGGAAAAAATATACTTTATATTTTGAGAAGGTTGATGGCGGTAACTACACTATTGAATAGCTATTTTTGTGGGACTATTAGCGTTTTCCTTCTTGTGATCGACTCAAGTTTTGTTTGCTGGTTTCCACCATCCATAATTGCTTCTATGAAATAATGCATTGTAATGGATGTCCTAGTCATGGATCAACCTTTGGCAAACCTTCTTGTATGAAATAATGCATTGTAATGGTCATCCTAGTCATGTACCAACCTTTGGAAAACCTTCTTGTAGACAATTCTAATAGATTCAGCTCCACCTATCAAAACCTTAGTGAATTCAATCCTATCATGATAATGTGTGTATGGTGTAAACATGGAATAAGAATAAAACTCTCAGTTAAATCCAGTGAGTAATCTGAAATAGTGTACATAGTGATGCTTGAGAGTATATTTTGTCATCTTCAATGTGCAGCAGCTTGGATGATTGTACTTTTATATTTTGAGAAGGTTGAGGGTAAAACTACAATATTGAATATCTTTATTTGTGTGATTATTAGTGTTTTCCCACTACAACACAAAGGGGGGTTTTAAGACAATATTTAAGACAATTTTTGGGTAAATTGCCTTAACTTGAAACAAAAGAAAACTTGTGTATTGTCTTAAATATTGTTTTTAAGCGGGTGTCTCAAATTAAATTGTCTTAAAATATTGTCTCTATAAAGACAATAACACAAGCATTTTTTTCTCTCCAAAGACAATTTCATTTTTGTCTCCCTAGAGACGATTATAAAAAATTACATTCAAAGATAATACAACACTTTTATCTCTTTAGAGACAATATAAAATGATGAATCTAGAAAAATTTCTCACCATTGAAATAAACCAATATTAAAAGTATTTAATTAAAAATGAACTACAATATCATTGATTAATTCATATTAGGACACAGTGGAATCGAACCACCGACCTCCTGCTTATAAAGCAGGTGCGCTTCCATTGAGCTAGCACCCTTTAAAGAATTATGTGAGAGTTATGGTAGTCCTTGAAATTTCATATATAAGAATTGATTTTAAAAAAATGTTCGACATATAATGGCGTAATATTTGTAAAATCTAAAATCTTGCAACCCCTATTTTTAACTTGATAAAAATAACTCTATGGAGTTAGCTCAATGTCACACCCATGTAGCATGAATCACACAACAAACTAATAATACACAATAATTTACAAAATATTTAATCTAGTCATAAAAAAAAAGTAGCTATAATTATCACAAGCCTTTAACATCTTTCCATAGCTATTGAATGGTTTATGTTTATCATATTTCCACTCTTCATATATTCCAGCAATATGATTTTTTTCAAGGGAATTTTCACATCAACTAAAGATAAGGTATAGATAAATTGGCATAGCCATCCTCCTATCTATCCTTAAATGTTTTGCAACAAGTTAGATAATCCAGCACAGTTATCATTACCTCTTAGTAACAATATAAAATGAGAGTCAACAATATCCTCATATTTAACTTGCACCCTAGAAGAGAAGGTTAGTGCACAACCAACATCTGCATGGCCATTCAATGTAACCAATTCTAACATCTTGCTATGAAATTACACTTCCAAAGAAGTCATGTGTAGCTTTGAAAGCTCGATTTAATCCAACTGCATAGCAGTCAAAAGAGCATGGTATATTTTTTTTACCACATATCCAAAGTACACCCTGAAACCATAAAGGTTGAAGTCCTAATTAAAAAGCAAAGTGATCAAGTTGCCTTGAATTCATCTTCAGGAGTTACAGCAGGGTCCAGCTCACAACAATTTTGGGGTAAATTTGGGGCTTCTTCACCCAAAAGTCTCTTTGCTGGAACCCGATGAGAAAATGTAAGAAGCTCCTTCTTGGGAACCAAGTTAACCGCCTGCTTCCTCTGATACATAGACTTGAAACCATCAATCCTGACAAGAGGAACCACACTCACTCCTCTTCCGCAAGTCATTTGCAATTTCGCCTGTTTCCTCTGATACACGGACTTGAAACCATCAATCTTGACAAGAGGAACCACACTCACTCCAACCTCTTCCGCAAGTCATTTGCAATTTCTACCATTTCATACTTACATTTAACTTAGGGCTAGGCAAGGTTTGGTCGGAATATGCTAAGAAGATCTGTTAGCAACTGTGATTCAAGTGAATGTTGTTTGAAAGCTCGTCCAAAAGCTCTATAGCCATTTTTTTGTTTGAGGAAAAGGCACTAAAGTGGTGAAGGTAGTTAAAGGGAGGTGGGTTGGAGGTAACCATAAAGTAAAAGCACGTAGGCATAAGAGAAAAGCATTGTCATAGTGATACCCAAGTACAATGATTATTTCATCACTTGTGTTGAAGCCAGTAAAATATATCTTAGTAGTCTTATGGAAATATTGAATGCAAAACGGGGGAACAAGGCACCCACAACTGGTAAGGATACTGCGAAGTAGTTGTGGGATGCTCTCGCCACATTATATCAGGGTACTTCTGAGCAACAGAAGATGTACCTCAAGGAGAAGTTGAGATACATATGGATGCAGAAAGGGGAAGGCATAGACCCAATCCTCACCAGGATTCAGGAGGTCTGGGATCAGTTGTTAGTTGTTGGGGCAGCGCCTCAAGCTTCAAAGCTAGTGGAGTTGGCGCTCAATAGTGTCTCAGAGGATTGACAGGTCTTCCTCCAAAGTATATTGTGTAGAGACACACTACCTAGATGGGATAGGAAGTGGGCTGACTTGCAGCAGGAGGAGATGAGGTGAGATCTCTTGAAGGGCTCCATCAATGGAAGCAACAGCGGATCGAAGCAGGTGAAGGAGGAGAATGTGGCCCTTGCATCTAAGGTTCCTAGTTAGGGACAGGGGGAGCAGAGGAAGAAGAAGAAGGACCTTTCAAAAGTCAAGTGCTTCAAATGTGGTGAGCTCGGTCACTACAGTACTCAGTGTCCTCTCAGGAAGAAGGACAAGGAGGAGCAGCAGGACCAACAAGCAAATTTTTCATATATCGATGGGCTTTCCTCCAAGTTGGAGAAAGACTTCGCTATGTTCGCTGATATACCTCCAGGAGTGAGGTGGGGTGACTTGGTGTTGTAGCCCCAAAGAACTACAAATGGGTAGGATCCTTGAGGATTCCACCTCTTGGATCAGTACTTAGCTACAGGGGCCCACAGTGTTCAGTAGAAGGATGGACCAGTGGCAGTTGGTGCAATCAGATGCCAGAGTGACAGTTGTAGAGACTAGTAGCAGCCAGATGCTAGGGAGCGCAGTGCAGAGTTGGCAACAGTGCAGTTGGCACAAAGCAAAGTCAGCAATAGTGCAAAGTCTTTAGTATATAGTGTAGAGGCTAGTAGCAGTCAAGACTCGGGTGACAAATGCATCATACTGAACATAGTTGGTTCAGTATTTTGGATGTTTTTCTGTTGCAGATGTTGCAGTTGCAACAACAACAGATGAGAGGGATTTTCAGTGTAGATTCAGTGTTGGCAGCAGTTCAACAAAGTCAGTAGCAACATAGATGCAGCTCATATCAGAGTTGTGCAATGGTTGGTGGGAAGCAGTAACCAGACATCAACAGCGTGACGGGAGATGATGCAAAGAGAGTGTGTTGTGGCAGCAGGCGCAACACTAGAACACATTTCTCGCTAATAGGAAGTGTTAGTTTTTGTAGTATTGGATGTGTTCTAGCCACGAAATTTTGTGAAGAGGCTAGAATACATGAGTTCTCCAAAACCCAAAAATTGTTTCTAGAAATTCTTCCTAAAAGTGTCTCAATTAGATTATTAACCAATTGTTAAATATTTCCGAAGTCTAAACTTAGGGAATATGGTTAATTAATCAGTATTAATTGAGATAAGGCGAGAATAGTCTAGAAATTCACACGGATCGACTTCAAGATGATCCTAGCCATTGGTTAAGTTTTAATCTTGGTCGTTGGTGCTCCAACAGAGGATTATAAGAGGAGGTCAATGTGGTGATGGAGAGATCACTTGAGCAATTCGGTTTCATACGCAGATCGATTTATAGAGTAGCAGCAGTCAACTGCTGAGTAGAGATTCAGTGAGATCGAAGCAGTGTGAGGGGCAGGGATAGTGATCTGGAGGAAAGATTTTCTAGATCCGAAGATGCAGCAGCAAGAGGGCCGAGTTATCTCAGAGAGGAAGCGCTGAGGGACAATGTAGTTGCTTCAGCCAGGGAGTTCGATTTGGAAGAAGGAAAAATCATTCTCAGTTTCGAAGGCCGGGAAGAAGTACAAGAGTGCCAAAGAGACTATTTTCTTAGCATCCAAAGGCAAAATGACTTCATCAGATCCTAGTCCAAGGCAAGTCATCCAGCCAACTACGTAGAGGTTGACGCAGAGCTCCAGGAGGTCAAGTTTTGGTAGGCAAGTCTTACCATAAATTGCTTGAGGGAGAAGGGTAATTTCCCTTTAGTATTTTGCCTAGCTTTTCTTGCTGTTTGGATTGCTAGTTGGGCATCCATACATGTACTCATATTTCACTGCTGCATGATAAAATAAAACCCTCACTGCTGCATCGATTTTCCCAAGTTGGGTTTTTCTTAGCACTTTTTTTCAAAAATAATTGTGTCAAATTTATGTGTGTGTGCTAGTATTTCTTCCAACGTTTATTTTTCCACAGTTTTATTTGTGTATATTGCAGTGTGGTTTATTTAGTATTTGCCATAGAAAACAATAAATAAATTGTTAAATTAAATTAACAATTAGGAGAATAATTTCCAATTGCTGCAATAGGATTCTGGTTTTGGAATTTTCACAAAATGGTGGTGGCACGGGGTAAAGTGGTGAAATGGAATAGGGAATGATAGGGGCAGTCCTGGGCCACATAGTGGTACACAAGGGTAGTTATGATAGGGAAGCTCACACCTGGGTATATAATGTGTAGGAGTGAGCAATCATGGTACAAAAGGTGCATTGGCATTGATTTTTCCACCTTTCTTTACATTCCTTTTGCCCTTTATGATTTTTCTTTGATTAACTACTCGGGCTCAAGCGCAAGAGCATGATGTGTAAGATATAGCAATTATTACCCCCTTTTTGGTAGGGTGATTTATTCCCCCCCAAGGGTTGGGATAATCATGGGTTATTGAATGATAAAGGAGGTTCATCTAGGGCCTTTGGAAAAAGGGTGATGGCCATGGGTATGGGGTAGAGCTCATGTATTGGTTTTTCCCCACATTTTAATTATATTTGTCTCGACCATCTTTTGCATTTTGTGGTACATTTTCCTGTTGAATGTGGTACTTTACGCTTTTACTTTATTTTTAACTACTTCAACCTCTGAGGCATCATTCCAAGCCTGATCCAATGTGGGGGCTAACCCTATGTGGACCCAGAGAGGCAATGTGGACCTAGGTTGGAGATATGATGAATGGGGTTATATTGAATGGAAGGGGAGTAGTATATGTGGATAAGGGAGCGAGGCCACGCAACCAAAGTCGGGGTTTCCTAAGTAGTACTGCCCTAAAATCAAATGGTCAATAAAGGAGATTCCACGACACTAAAATCCAAGGGTAACACCCCAAAAGAGGTCAAGGGGACAAAAGCACAAACTAATCCCACTCTTTCCACTGAATCCCCCCATCAATACATGTCCAGAAGTGTCCATGATAAGTAAACCCAATACTCAATTACCAAATGGAAAGACATACCTTTAGGTTTGGGAGGCCCATCTTCAAACATACGATCAATACAGATGGGTGAGGGACCACATGCTTGGCTCAAGTGGTGGAGAAATGGCACAACGAGCTAGCTGAGGGTTGTTGGTTGCTTGCTAAAGTTCACCATGGAGAAAAAAAATTCTCCTAGAGATATCACCCACGAAGTGGTGGGTAACAAGGCCCTTCCATGAAAAACGTTCCCTGATAGCCCTATATGTTTTGGTGAACCCCTGATGCCCTGTTAATGGTGAATTGTGGGCAGCCTACATAATATTCTCCTTTAATTGGGAATTGGACACTAAATAAATTTAGTCCTTATAGTAGATCATCTCATTCATCACCTTGTACCGGTCATTCGTAACTGTGCCATCATGGACCTCACATGAAAACTGGTTCTTGGAATACTCCACTAGCAACTGCGCCTTCCAATCTGGCGTAATGCTCATCAACGAAATAGTGGCCGACCTCCTAGACAATGCATCAGCTACCAAATTGTGCCAACCCTCGACATACTCAATGTCAAATTCATAAGTTTGAATTTTTCTCACCCACTTTTGTTGCCTCTCCTGCAACCGTTTTCGCTCCAAAAATAATCTGAGGCTATTGTGGTCTTTTTTCACCTAGAACCTGTTACCCACCAAGTACTGTCAAAACTTGGCCAGTGCATGCATGATGGCTAGCATCTCTTTGTCATATATGGATTATAGCTGCTCGTGGGGAGGTAGCTTTGGACTCTCAAAGACTATTGGGTGCCCCCCTTGCATCAGGACCGCCCCTATGCCCTCCCATGATGCATCGCACTCAAGCACAAAGGGTTGCGTGAAATCTAGAAGTGCCAACACTGGGCAACTTCTCATCACCTATTTGAGGCACTCAAAAGCCTCATGCGCCCCATCGATCCACTCAAATGCCCCCTTCTTGGTCAAATCATTGAGTGGGGTTTCCAATTGGGAGAAGCCCTTCATGGACTTCCTATAGGAGGTGCATATACCCACGAAACCCCTCAAATTTGTCACATTCCAGGGTACTGGCTAGTCCCGAATGGCCCTAATCTTCTCCTCATGCACTCTCACATCATCCTCCCCAATAATATGCCCCAAATAGAGCATCTCTGTTAATCCAAACTCACACTTGGACAACTTGGAGTAGAACTATTGCTCCTCTAAAATGCGCAACACCACCTCCAAGTGTTGCAAATGCTCCTCCTAGGTCCTGTTATAGATCAGAATGTCGTCGAAAAATACCAATATGAATCTCTGCAACTGCCCACGGAACACATGGTTCCTACAGGAATGGAAGGTGGTAGGTACATTGGTTAGCCCGAAAGGCATAACCGAAAACTTGAAGTGCCCATAGTGACACCTGAAAGCTATCTTGGGGACGTCTTGATCCCTCACTTTGATCTGGTGGTACCCCGAATGCAAGTCTATCTTGGAGAAGTACTTGGCTCCTCTTAGCTCATCAGTCAACTATGTGTGGAAATTGGAATGGGGTAGCGGTTCTTCAAGTTCTTTTAGTTGAGTGTTTGGTAATATATGCACATGCGTAACATCCCATCCTCCTTCACTAGGACAACTGATGAAGTGAAGGGGCTAGAGCTAGGCCTAATATGCCCAAGTGCCAGCAGCTCATGAATGGATCACTCATTCTCATCACTGTAGGCCTTGGGATGTCTGTATGGAGTGGTAATAATAGTCTGTACCCCCAGTTTAGCTCAATCGTGTGCTCAAATTGCTTGCCAGGTGGTTGCCCTGGTGGTATGTCCTTGTCTAGGATGGTTTGTATGTCAGAGTGTGGTGGCTTGGGCTGACCCCCAACCTCAGAAATACTCAACTCCACTGCCCACTCAATGTCACCATGCCTTAGGTTAGCCTCCATCCTGTGTGTTGAGACTGTCTGTGGGGGGGTAAGAATGCATTCCCTGAAGAACAACTAACTTTCCATCCGGCCTTGTAAACTCCATCTCCAACTTCCTCCAATCCGTAGTGACTGGGGCAAGAGAATAGAGCCACTGGAAACCCATCACCACATTGGTGTCTGTTACATCCACCATGAAGAAATGATCTGTTACTAAATATTCCCCATGGTCACTGTCAAAGCGAGAACATATCATGTACATTTCATGGACCTGTCTCCCGGCACAAGGACTGCGAATCCCTCAAAATCCTCAGTCGCGATACCTCTCCTCTAAACCATCTGTGCATCGATGAAATTGTGGGTGGCCCCACTGTGCACCAAAATTGAGACACAATGTCCCTGCACTATGCCCTTGATCCTCAACGCTAAAAATTTGGGTATCCCACGTAAGGACGTATGTATCCCTGGTACGAAAGAAGCTCCCCCTAGTGGTGGTGGTCCCTTCTCCACATGTGCCACACTATCATCTCTGCTTGCCTCCAAATCTACGTTGTCCTCCACCATAGAAGGTTCCTCTATCCATGAAGAACAAGCTGGCCCAAAACAAACCATCCATGAAGAATATGACATGGTCATCATGGATCACCCTAATGAGATGTTTGCTGAAGGTTCTACATGAGGATACATAATGCAAACAATCTCTCACAAGGATACAACGTAGTCTCATCCACTGCGACTTCAGAAAATTACATGGCAAGCAATGTACAAGATTCATCACATCTACTAATGGATAGTAAATGGCTGAATGTGACAACAACATAAGACCAAACACTTGCCCATAGCTGTACAATGGATGAATATCAATCTCATGGCCCACCTCACAAGAGAACACATATGTAGTAGTGGTGGCCATGCCTCCTCCCATGCTCCTATTAGAACATGTAGTGCAGAAAATACTCAAAGGCACATTCAGCTCATGTGTCTCTCTCATAATCAAGCCTCCCATACAAATCTGACCATATGCTGGAAGTAAGATGGTACATGGATCCATAAATGAGTCCTCCATAGTGTTTTGGCATGCTATGAAGAAGAATGAACCATGCGCTGCAAGAAGATAATCCTCCTCATGCTTGGAAACCCAAGTCAAGAAGAATATGCCATAGATGTCTCTATCATCATTACCTCCTCTTTGTGCAACAAATATGAAGTGATCCTGGGGCCTATGGGTTATGGATCCACCATATCTCTGCTGCGCACACTTCATCCATAATATTCTGCTCCAAGGTGACAACGCTGGGAGCTCATGCAAATAAGCTCCTGTCAATACAAGACTCTGCTCTTTGACATGCTCCTTGTCAAAGACTCCTCTAATCCTGCTGCAACAAGTGTGGAATACTCCCCAAGATGGAAGTGCTTCCCCGTCATCATCAAAGATCAAGGAGATAGTGCCATCCCCTCTTCCTGCAACATCATGCAAAGTGTGAGAGCAAATCTGTCCTTGCTCTCCCAGAAACAAACCAAGCAACCAAACAATTTGCTGCCTCCCCATACTTCCATCATACAACTCATGTGATGAAGACATAACGAGTATCATTGCAACACCATGCATACATACTCTATGCTGCTCAATGATGCAAGTATCCATCCATCTTTTCCCCATCCTCCTACTCTTAGGAAGAGTGTTTGCCAAGTGATGGCCAAACTCTTTCAAGAGTAACCAGCGCAGCCAAGCCTCCTGCTGCCCGGTATCATAGATCTGTAAGTACAAGTGATGGGCAAACTCCCTCAAGAGTAACCAGCGCAGCCAAGCCTCCTGCTGCCTGGTAGCACAGATCTGCAAGTAGCCTCCTAGCTCCTTGCTCATCATCCCCGTCCACTCAATCACTTGTGGATGCCTCCTTCTCCTCATCCTGGTACTCCTCCCATGAGGGCTACCATCCTCCCAAATCAAATTTCTGATTTTGCACTTCATGGGATTTCGAAATATAAACTTCTCAAGGACCAATGAGACCCTATCAAGAATCAAATAGGTGGTAGGCAAAAACATCCCATCATGATGTGTATGGCTCAAGGGATGTCCAACACAAGCATGAGAGATGTTATCCATCCTAAGATGTCCACCATCTTCTATTTGCTCTTGTGAGAAGGGAAGAAAGTCATTGCACCCCACGGTGTGTCGAAGTGCATCTCCAGTGAGATCTCTCCTTGAGACCTCCTCTTCATCCATAGTCTGCTCCATCGAGTACCAACTCAAAATCTCTCGCCATCCAACCTCAACACGTGGCTGTTGTACCCTGTGCAACTCTAATCGTCTCATACCTTTGTCCAAGTCAATATATGAGACCTGACTAGGTGGCTCTGCCTCTTTCTCTCCAACGGGAAGAGATGACCCAACAATACTGCTAGTCCCATCCATGCATGCCTGAAGGGGAATGATCTGACGCTCCCTCGTGCCCTCTGGTTGTACCATCAGGGAATCCAGCTGTTCCCCAATGCGGACCAACTTGGCCGTCGACTTGGCACAAGTCACTCTCATACCCTCCAGCTCCTGGTCCTGCAACAAAATGGTCTCCCGTACTGACGCGGCCTTCTCCCTCAAAGCTCGAAGGTCCGTCCGAAGCCGATGATACCGCTGTCTGCGACCATCATCCGATACCTCTGTATCCCCTAGTGCCTCATCGATAATGGATATGTCTCTTGATACCTCACCCATCTGTCGTGTGCTGCTACCACCCGAAGACTCGGACATGGCTCCAGTCATCACCTCAGTGGGTGGCTCTACCGGGGTAGGCTCTACCTCCTCCACTACGATATCAACCGGCACGGTCAAGGAGGACTCTAATGATGGTGAGTCCTGTGTCACACTAGGTGTATCCTCGAACTCCCTGCAATCCTGTGTGTCCTCATCCTCCAAGTGCGAGGTAGCCATTTTAATGGTTTTCCTCTCCGATACTCGGTCAAGCTGGAAAGAGGTATCCGACTTGTCCACCCAAGCCTTTTCTGAGCGCCTGGATGACCTGTCAAGTGTCGGTAGATGGAATCTGTCCACTGTGCGCTGTAAGCCCCTATCATGTGAGTGCTTGTTCCCTCTGTGAAAGTTGTGAGGTCTACTATCACGCTGGAGCTGAACATAATCTCTACTAGCTGTGCGGTGGTAGTCTCCATCATGATGATGCCGGTGCCCCCGGAGTCTAATGCCATACTGGAACCAGATATACTTTCTGAACGAGAGAGCCTTCATGAACGCTGGTCCTAAAGCCTGGTACTCTGCAAGAATGTCAGCCATCCGACCCGGATCTATCTCTTGCTGTACTGCTGTCCCGGTGTCCTCTGGCAAGAATGTGGGCATGGTAGGACGTGTGGGTGTACGTGATGCCATATGCTGAGTGGCATCATGCTTCGGCAAATGGTGGGATGTGCTTGATCCCTCAACGATCCGAAATCTAACCTCCAACGCAGTGAGTTTCTGTGACATCACCTGCATGTGTTGGAGGAGTGTCTCCCAAAATCCCCTCTTATCCACATCACCTGCCATCAGCTCTTTCTGCTATGTGTCTACAGGTTCCTCAGAAACTACCCAGCTGCTGCCAATCCATACTACTGCTTAACTTCGACCTCCGATTTACCCATTGAAAACTACTCAGAAAATTCCAGGAATTTGGGAAGGTGATCCTTGTCCAAAACCCAGAAAAACCCAGAAAATGTTTCTTCTAATTCCAAACTTCAAAATTTGACCCTTTTTATTTTGGCCTTTTTTCCAACTGCGTTTCTGGGATTGCACTGCTATTGCTCTCCAAAATTCCCGCAACCCTCTGTATGATCTCTCTCCCAATGTCATAGACCACAGGCTGAGCCAGAATTATGCTCTGATACCACTGTAATATCCCCAAAGGGAAATAACCAGTAATACACAGAAATATGCCAGACAGATATACATAAACAAATGTTGGAACCAGATAATAGATCAAGTACACATAGAATGCCAGAATACTAAGCCATCTTATTAATCTCAGAACACATAGATAGGAGTACAAGATAATCAGAATGAGTGCACCTATCCTTGCCCTAGGCAAGTGGAGACCCTCTCAGATCTGATAATGGCTGCAAATAAGGACAGCGTCCTAGCTGGCTGAAGAAGAGCTGCTGCTGGAATGCAATGGAGCTGCAACTGAAGACTGGAAGATGGCTGATCTCAATCCTCCAAACCCTCACCAATAAAAACGCTGTCTCTGCTAGTGACAGCGCAGAAACAGATGGAGTGCTTGTCACAAAACCTCCAGATGAATAGATCAGCCTCTCAAGACTAGGAATGCTGGAAAACGCTGTCAAGGCCCACTCACATGATCACGCTCATCAGATCAGCGTCCTCCCTGATGGATCTGCGTCCTATATGCTCAGATCTACTGGATCTGAAGCCTCCAATCCAGATCTGCGTCCTATCCCTCTAGATCTGCGTCCTCCTAGCTCAGATCTACTGTTATCTCTTCAGATCTATGCTGGATCTGCCAATATCTCCTCAGATCTGCAACCTCCAAGGCTGGATCTGATGTTATCTCTTCAGATCTAGGCTGGATCTGCCAATATCTCCTCAGATCTGCAATCTCCCAGGCTGGATCTAATGCTATCTTTCCAGATCTGCACCCTACAGAACTAGATCTGCAAATATCTTCTCAGATCTGCAATCTCCAAGGATGGATCTACTAATGTGTCTTCAGATCTGTGTCCTTCTTCCCCCGACCGTCTCTCTCTAATTCCTGATTCATGGCCTCTTTCCCGGGATGTCAGTTCTTCCTCCTGCATTCAACCGCATCCTTCCTCCCCCGAAACAACAGCTTCCGTTCACAAGATCTCATGCTAAATACAAGTTTGGTCCTCCTTTCTAACCGCACTTTAAACTCGTTTACTTCCGCCACCGAAACCGAAAGATGAAGCTCGTAAAATAACCTTACCAAAGGTGCACTCGAAGTCCCCCGAAGCTATGGGTGAAACCAGAAATAACCTTACCAGGGCAGGCACTCGAAGTCCCCCGAGGCTAAGGGTGAGATCTCCGACCGGAGACACTCGGTTGCACTAAACAGTGCTGCAGACCGACTAAACAACCGGCGTGCTGAAGCAGACAAAAGTCTAGCTCTCCAAATCAATATCAAATCATGCATGTCCAAATGAGGTGAGAACCCCACCTTTTATAATGCTAAACTCCCTCCAAAACCTTAACTGCGTCCTCACTCTCCTTGGCCTGCGCAGTTAACCTTGGGTCAGCCTGATGCCTCCCCATCATACTCTTGTGGACCCCCAAGGCCCCCTCTCTAAGTTATAACGTCAATCAACTAGGAAAAGAACACTTTATTTATAAAGTGAGGTGACTAAAGTGAGGTGACCCCTCTTATTTCTCACTTTATTTATTATTTCTAACTAAAGCAGCAAAATTAAATAAAAATGAAATATTCCAATTAGCAAAGCTAATTGGGAATATTAAGCAACTTCTTAAAGTTGAG